>CBVK0100172798.1:0-11457 GCA_900067695.1 Picea abies
TTGTACATTTCACTCATTAATAGAAATTGTGTATTATTGTATATATATGTGCCTCTTGTTATATATCTGATATATATATGTTATATTATTGGATCTATTGCAATATCTCTATATATTTATGTGTTATATCTTTTCTCTCATTTCATGCCGAAAATAATCTGGATAAACCAACTTACCCCAACATGACTTTTGGCGCATCATTTTCTAAGGTTAGTTTTTTGGACGTCTATGGTTTTGGCATTCATGTTTATTGTAAAAAGGATTTCATAGCCTCATTGTAATCATCTTCTTGCAAATGAGCACAATCGTCACATCTCTTCTCAGAGGTAAGCCGCCATCATTCTAGCAAGCTTGTTTTCAGTCTGCATTTTATAGTTTCAACATCCATCATTCTAGCAAGCTTGTTTTCAGTCTGCATTTTATAGTTTCAACATATTTCTTTATTGAATAGAAGCCAATTTTACTGTATATATGTTACTGTTCATTGTGTCTCTTTCTTAATAATAATAATAATAATCTTTGTTCATTTCATTCTGCTCATAAAATCTAGATCATTATTACTATATTATTGTGCTCTATGTTATATTTCTATTTATATGTGTCACATTTCCTTGCCATCCTTTCATTTTGTTCCTTACGTAGTATGGATCATTGTGATCCACAATCTAAATTATGGAAGGTAGAAGATAAACCCAATCAAGTTCTTTTAAGTAAGATCCTCGTGGTAGTGTGGTCTTTAAAGATGTTTTTCTAAATTCAATATGGATTTTACAACATATGGTACATGGTATTTTGAATGGAATTTATGAACAAATTAATAAAATTATCACATAAAGATCCTCAATAGTGATGTTGATTTTTTAAAGGAAAACTTTGTGGGGAAAACTTTGTGGGGAAAACTTTCGACAATTCCCCACATTTTTTCATAGATATGATGCGAGGACATTAAACCGAAAACTATCATACCCATATGTATAGAAAAGTATTAAGTTTGTGAAATCTTTCTAAAAACCTAGGCATTGCAAAGGTTGATGTACATGTTTGACCATGCAGCATGTAGGTTGTAGAAAACATGTTTCATCTTTAGATCAACCCCATATTAGTCATTAAAAAGCACATGGAAAGGAATCCATTGATAATGAAAGATAAGGAGAAGCTAGATAATCAGTGAAGCTATGATGAAAGTTTGTGTTTTGATGATAGTGAGTGGATGGATGATATGAAAAGGAGAACACATGGAATCTAGATAAGAGGCCATCTGAAGTAGTTACATTTTGTGAGGGTCACAAGGCATGAAAGGAGCAACGAATGGAAGAATACATTAGAATTGGAAATAGTGTGAGGAAGCCAATAAGGAAAGCATATATATGTAGATGGAGATAGGGGAATGAGCAATCACAAACATATTTATGGCTTTCTTTGGAACAAAGAGAATATGAGCGGTTAGGCAATGTTGCCATGGCTTTCAAAGTAGCAGCTAAAAAGAATGTAATGTTATTGTTGTTTTAATTTTAAATAAAATTGATGTTCTCATAATTCCATGTAGTTGATGATTCTAAGTTTTATATTTATGTTTTAAGCTCTATGTGTGTATTGAATAGCCATTTATAACACCTGGCCCGATAGATACATTTAGTGACATGTGCATTTCGGAGGATTAACCCTAAGACCTCCTATACAAAACTTAAAACACTTAAATGCTTGAAATAGTCCCCCAAACTTTTCACACTTTCACTAAAATCTCTCCAAAACGTGAAAGTATACACGTGTATAAAAGCACTACCTAGTAACATTCTATGACACTAATCATGCTTGCAACCAATTTGAAAGAATTAGTAAATGTTTATGAAGATCGAGGTGATGAATTGCAAAGGAAATGGACTTCACATTAGAGAACATTAGAAGTAAGATCAAAGCCATAAAAGTTCAATTAATAGGAACTTTAATAATATATAATAAAAGTAAATAGTATTTATTTAAAAGTGATCTAATTAATGGTGTATACATTCAAATATTCATGATTAAATTTGGAATCACTTTAGTATATATTTCAATATATTCAATATTAAAGTTAAATGTTTATTGATTATTTATGATTCAAAAATATAATTCTTTAAAGGGAAGTAATGGACATTAACTTTTTCGAAAAAAATTTAAGTAAAATATTAAAATTAAAATTTTCGTCAATTTTAGAGAGATTTAGGGATCGTGAGAGATGCCCAAATCCCTTAAACAAAGTTTTAATTAATTTTTAAATCATTTCCAAAGCACATGTTGGAAAAAATAATTGGTTAGAGTGTGATTATTAATTTAAAGTGGAGCATTATGGTGGATATTGTGGTTTTTAAATACTTGATATGATAGATGGGGACCCAATACTTATTCAAATGAATTTCATTTTATGCAATGTTATGAAATTTAGGTTCTCAATTTCCCCCCATGTGGTTCAAAGCATGAGGATGCCTAACAGTTTAGGCGGCTACGTAAATATGTAATATTTTATTTTTCAATTTTAACGTATTAAATTATTTGATAGTTTTATAATGTATATTAAAAACATCTTAATGGTTGGATTATTTATATTGTCTCGTATTTGGAAAAACTATATTATAATCCAAACTTTTTTTTTCCATATAATTTTAATAAACTTAAAATATAAGATACAAAAATATATATAATTTAATGCAACTTTTTAATTATTGGTGATTTATTGGTTTGTCATATATTGTTTGTGAATCGGATATCGTCTCGCAAAGTGATATGTATAATCATTTCGACGTTGCACATAAATCTGGAAGGGAGCACCTATCAAACATTATTACGTAATTGATAACACAGCACGCAACTTTTAATTATTTTTTATACAAAACATAATTACGATAAAAAAAATATAAAAAGTTTTTTCACTTTAGTGCTAATGTACGGCAGCATTGATCATGTCAGTTTTGTTTTATAACAACAAATAACAAGGCTGCGTGGCAGCTTATGCCTGCTGCTATGCAGGTATAATGAAGCAAAGTTGTAGATATGCATTAAATATTATATGAAAATATGATTGATATTTTTTCAGAGAGGCTCCATTAATCACTAGCATGTCTTATTATGAAAAATTGATTAAAAAAATATGTTAATTTTTTTATTATGAAAAATTGATTAAATTAGTTAATATATTCCAATTTTTGTTTTCTTATTTATATATTATTTAAATAATATAGAAGATTAAAAATCTATATTGATATGGTCTTGTTTAAACAACATATTTAAAAAATATTAAATATCCAGTTTTGCCTCCTCAATAAGATATTTTCAACAAAATATAACATTTGCTGAATATACCTTGAATTATATAGATTTTGTTTCAAACCACTATGGTACTTACAGCTACTTATGAAGTTTGAGAATTTTTTTAGATTTGCATATGTCATCAATTTTGGCACTATTAAATGTGATATTGTTATTTATTGGCTGCATTAGTACTAATTTTGCAAAATGGGTCTCCGATTTTTGACACATAAAATACAAGAAATATTTATTAAAATACAAGAAATATTTATTACAATAACATTGGGGGAAGTGAAGGCAGCAATAAACAAGAAATATTTATTACAATAACATTGGGGGAAGTGAAGGCAGCAATAAGACTTCAAAGTCATTGGTCAATAAATTATGGTCAACCATGAACTAATAGAAAGTCAAACCTAACTCAAAACTATATACCATGCCTATGGACAAGTATAATAATATGAGTACAATTTAATATTTTTTTTTACTAGAAAAATAAACACGGAAAACTCATTAATACTTCTCCACTTTCATAGATAAATAAAAATGGTAAACAACTTAACCACCTCACAAAAATCTAACCTCAAAAGACTCAAGACTGGAACTCGTGACCTCTCCCTTCTCTGAGAGAGTGTGCATAGTCTTAAACAGGAGGGTGATGGTGAACGAAATTTCTATATATAATTTCTACCCAAGCCTAGCCTAGCCTAGCCTCGCATCCTTGTCGTTTTTTTAAGTCTTGTCTACGATCTCTTCGCATCCAAAAAGAGTTCAGAGTTTGTTGTATCTGTTTTTCACACATCATTGAGTTTTATTGCAATTTCAGTAAATTAAAATACATATTGGTAAATCTAGACTAATATTTTATTTACAAAATTATTAATATAAATTGAATTTATATTATTTTGATGAAATTAATATTTTGTTTTAAAATTATTAATATTTTATTTAAAAATTATTAATATAAATCGAATTTATAGAATTTTTACATTTGATTTGTTTTTAATTAAAAGCTTTAGTATATACTTACTATATAGAATGCAATTAAAAGTTTTAGTATATACTTACTATATAGAATGCTATAATTTTTATTTTTTTTCACACTATTAAGGAAAGTAGGATTGAGAGACCTCATTTACTTAACCGAGTTGTGAGATTCTCTTCACAAGATAGGGGTGATAAATGTGGAGCAAGGTTTATTATTTTTTGCTTGCTACAAAAAGATAACAAGGTTTATTATAGAGTGGTTTACTAATGAAAATAATCTACAGGTGGTTTCCTTACATCCCTGGATGACAAAGATTAGAGAGCTAAACAGAAGCTTTCTACAACTTAAAGCACATCATATATATAGAAGATATGACAAGGAAGTTGATCAACTTTCAAAATCAACACTATTCCTTGAGGAGGATGGTATATACTATGCAGAAGTTACTTAAAGATAGATAGAAATTTTTTTGTTAAATTAGATATTAACTAAATTACACAGATGAGAAACTGGTTTTATTTTGATTTGTGTAATGGATAAGTAATTTTTGAAGCCATATACAGCCTGAGTGGGCCTAATGGTTAAGAACATGTGTTTCCTCTTAAGAGTTCACAGGTTCAAATCCAGAGGGGGTAGATTATTATTATTATTAATATTAATATAAACCTTACCTATCTCTAATAATGTATTATGTATTATGAACATCAAAAATTACACTACACTATCAAATCTTTTTTTAATTGTAACATAACTTTTATATTTTCTAATATAAATCTTTTTTCTTATTGAAAAAGAATGCTACAATATTATAAATGAGATATTAAATAATAGGTATTGAAATAGAATTCAGCAATAAAAAGTCAAAGTGGGTAGTTAATAACAAGTTATATAAAATAAATTTATATATGAAAAAAAAAATTATATTGTTTTTCTTATATATTATAAAAAAATAATTATACTATTTTTTTATATATTATATTAAATAATAAGTATGTACAATAACATGTTATTCCAATTTGGCAATAAAACTTCAAAGTTAGTAGCCAATAGCAAGTTATATAAAATAAACTTTCAATAAATCTTCAAAGTTAGTAATTAATAGCAAGCTATATAAAATAAACTTTCAATAAATCTTCAAAACTAGTAATTAATAGCAAGCTATATAAAATAAACTTAAACTTATATATGAAGAAAAAATAATTATACTATATCTTATATATAATATTAAAGATCACAATTTTATTGAAACTCTACAATAAAACCTATATAAAATAAATTTATATATAACTAAAAATAATTATATTGTTTTTTTATATAATATTAAATGATATTTATAACTAAAAATGAATTAATGATAAGTCAACCATGAATAATGAACCATGAAGAGAATGCAATAATATTGAGTCTTCCTAAATTAATTAGTAATAGGGTTTTTCTAAGGTAATCATGAATAATTAACAAGGGAGAGAATGCAATAATATCCAGTCTTTCTAAATTAATTGATCATCCTAAATTAATTAATAATAATGTAATGAAAAAACTATTAAACTCTAAAACTATGTAAATTAAATTTTTTAATAATAATGAAATGAAAAAAAATATCAAACTCTCGACAAGTTGAAACTATATATAATGTTTTGTATTTTTTAAAAAGAAAAAGATTATAATTTTTTTTTCAAATTTTAAAATAAATAAATTAAAAATATTAAACATGGTTTTAACTACCAATCTATCATTTCAACTCTTCTGGAAAATTAAATAATAAAACATATTATATTTTAATTATCAAATCTATCATTTCAACTCCTTTGAAAAGTTAAATAAATTAAATAATAAAACATATTATAATTGTGAATATGATATAGATAATAACAATATATTAAAGAAATGGTTGAAATCAATAAGATATATTATAATTGTGAGTGTATAATATAGATAATAAATAATATATTAAGATTATTGAGTCCAACATATTAGTATTGGGGAGATGTTCATGTAAAGCAACATTTTTTTTTCAAGCTGAAAAAATTTCAATATATATTTATATATGTTGTTTTCATAAAACATGTACATTGTTTGCTATTATAGCCTTTTTCCTGAAGTATGACTTAGTCTACCTAGTCATTAGTCCACCTAGTCATAAAAGCTGAAAATTTTTCAATATATATTTATATATGTTGTTCTCATAAAACATGTACATTGTTTGCTATTATAGCCTTTTTCCTGAAGTATGACTTAGTCTACCTAGTCATTAGTCCAGCTTGTCTAGTAAAGTAAACACAAGACCTATCCTTAAGTCTTACATAATTGTTATTAGCATATTGCTAGTCTCAACAAAAAATATCAATATTACAAAAAAGAAGTGTACATGGTGACTAAAAGAAAATCACAAAAAGGAAAATCCAACTCTTTTATATATTGTGGTGATTAAAAGAAAATCACAAAAAGGAAAATCCAACTCTTTTATATATTGTGGTGACTAAAAGAAAATCACAAAAAGGAAAATCCAACTCTTTTATATATTGTGATGTCCGACTATACTATCCAACTCATAGATAGAGTCACATAGTTAGTGGGGGGCCTGGTGGCCATCCTGCCATTTGTTATCCAGTTCATAGATAGAGTCACATAGTTAGTGGGGGGTTCTAGTGGATCCTTCTTTCGGGCACCAGTAAAACACGTTTTGATAGCGCATATGCTTCCATATTCTCTTCCCTGTAGATATGATCAAATTTAATGTTGTTGAATAAGGTTATGAGATCCCTGATCTTAGCCATCCAACCCATAAGAGAAGTGACATGCAAATTGTTGTTGAAGTTTAACTAGTCTATCACAATCTTTGAATCCCCCAGAACATTAAAACAATCTATCATGTAAAGCAACACATTAAAATAAAAATAAATAAAAATCATCTTGTGTATATGTTTTGGTCCTTTTACTATCATATTTTCTATTTAATTTTGTCCTAAATCCGTTAATTATGTATAATCCAAGTGCCCCAAGGGGTTTTTCAACAGGTTGAATCCATTTATGCATTAAAAATGCAATTTAAACAACAAAAAAATATGTCTTAGGATTCCCACAAAAATTATCAAAACTTAGAACAGTGAGACTATATGTGTGTGTGTGTGTGTGTGTGTGTGTGTGATTTAGGGTTAGGATTGCACCTCTAGATATTTGATCCCTCTGGCCAAGACACCAAATTGGTGTATGAGACCTTTTATTAAAATTGTATTAATAAAATTTAAATTCATAACCTTAAATATTATAAAATAATATATACATATGTGTGTGTGTGTGTGTGGTGATGATGATGATTAACATTCCCAATCGATCTATCCAACTTTAAGAGGGTAAGGGATTACTTGCAATTATTTAGAATTTTGATTTCCTCTTCAACTTTCTTAGTGTCAAAAATGTTACAAACTCTTTCATCCGATGGCATTTTAGGAATTCACCAAGCACAAGTTTCACTATAGAGCTGGTGAGAATTTGTTCTTATCTTAGCAATGTGTATTTTTTCTTTACACTTGTCAAAACAAAGAGATAATTTTGATCTTCTAGATTATGGTTGATTACATCCTTATAATACCTTAATTTTCTTTTCTCCTCTAACTCTTTATCACACCACATTTTCTCCTTAAATTTTGATTTGATGATATTTTTAATAGTATATATATTTTGGAAAATGGTGTCTTCCATGATTCCCCAATAGTTTAGCCAAGATCGAACATCTTTATTCCATCCTTGCTTGAGTCGATGTTGGTTATGACTCAATTTTGAAGCAATTTTAGGAAGCCTCTTATCTTCCATGTTGTTTAACCTGTTCTTATACATTAGGTATCTAGTCATAGTTGTGCTCTCAATGGGGGAGAGGTTTGTTTCTAAGAGGAGGATGGGATAGGGTGTATTTCCTTTAATTTTGAGATTATAGGTTATAAAATTCTTTTATATTTGCTCTACCTTTCTCCAGGATTCATGAGAGACACTACGGCTCCATACTTCACATCCATAAAAAAAACATGTGTAATGAGAGTCTCAAAGAGGAGTTTCTTCTTATCCCAAATCCAAAGATCTGTTGAATTAAAATAAGCTTTCCATCCCCTAATAATCCTTTTCTCAAGGCTATAATTCCAGTTGAGCTTGTGGTGAATATCAATTCCAAGATATTTGTATGCAGTCACTTCCTCTGAAGTCACTTCCTCCAAGTTGTTGTTGTCATATACAAAGGTATCATAGGTGATCTTATTGGATTTAATAATCATGACATTAGTCTTATCAGTATTAATAATCATACCCATATTGGAGCAAAAATCCTTGAGGATTCTTGGTTGGTTTTCAAGATCACGGGGACTCATTGCCATAAGAATGATATCATCGCCATAAAGAAGAAGATTGCTGACTATACCAGTGAGAGTAGGGCCAACGCAACTTGCTTTTTCCAAGCAATCTTCTAACTTGTCAATGCATATACCAAAAAAGGTATGGGGCAAGGGACAACCTTGTTTGACTCCAATATTGCAGTTGATCTCTTTCAACCATCCATCAGTGTTTTTAAACTTAGCAATAATGTTCTCATACATCCTTATTGGAGAAACCCTCAGCTCGAGAGGCACTTTTATCTCTTCCAACTTATTCCAAAGGTTTTTCCTAGGAAGCATGTCAAAAGCTTTTCTAAAGTCAACAGAACAACAAAAAAGATTGGTTTTAGTATTGTAGAACTCCTCTACAATGATCCTAAAGGTAAAAAAATGGTCCACAGTTGAATGATATCTCATAAACCCATCCTGGCCTTTATCTCTTTAACTGTGACTTTCTAGCCAAAGGCTAATCTTCTTTTCCAAAATAATTCCATAAAGCTTGGCTAAAGTCGGGCTAATCATAATGGAGTTGTGTCGAAACAACAACACAATAAAAAATATTTACAAAAATTGTAGTATGCCTAGGGAGGTAATATGGGGTACCTAGGGGGGTACCCAATGGGAATGTGGTTATGTGTTATTAGTGGAAGTCGTTTAATATATTAGCTGTCTCTTATACACATCTCTGAGCGGGCTGGCAAGGTGTAGTGAATATGGATTCCAAGATATTTGTACAAAGTCACTTTCCCCAAGTTGTTGTTGTCATATAAAAAGATATCATAAGTGATTTCATTGGATTTAATACTCATAACCTTAATCTTATTAATATTAAGAATCATACTCATATTTAAACAAAAATCTTTGAAATTTTTTAATTAGTTTTCAAAATTATAGAAACTTCTTATCATGATAAATATTATAAAATTAATTATATATAAATAAAATAAAAAATAGATAAATATAAAAATTAATAATAGTCCAAAAGGTCAAACAAGTTCTTTTAATTATTTTTAGATACCCCACCATATTCGGCGATTAATAAAACAACGTGTGGCTTATATTGCAGGGAAGAACCTTTTCTCTATCAAATTTTTTAGATTCATAGCACAATGTCTAGGTATGAAGAATTGAAGTTGAAAGGGGTGGATTCATGTCTCAAAATAACCCACGTGAAGATAAGATTTGAAGTTGGGAATATCTGACACAAAATGGAATTTTGCACGTCTTTTCATAGCTATCTATCACATCATTCGCAAAGAAAAAGTAAAGGAAAGGTAAAGTTGAGTTGACATGTGTGGCATGACATCACTTTCTAAGAAAAGGGAAATATGACATCTATGAGGTACATCTGGTCTGCAAATTTGGAAACAAACTTTTTTAACTTTGTAAGGTAAAAGTCTTCAATTTTTTTTATAATAATAAAAACTCCCACAATTTCTCCGTGTCAAATTTCATCTTTCAATTTTATATATATTTTTGTTTTTGTTTTTTATATAATTATGGCATTGTTTAAATATTTTAGTTTTTTATTTTTTACTGAAATTTAATAATATGAATTTAAATAGTTTTTTCTATTTAAATAGTATTTTTAAAACATAAATAAGTACAGCAGTCTTTAAAATACTAGAATCATACAAATTCAACCGATCAAATCTACACTTTCAACTATTTACAAAAAAAATTAAAAAATAATAACTAAAAAAAATTAAAAAATAAAACATATTTATTTATTTATTTGGTTTATTAAATGTTTTATTTTTGGATTTTTTTGTCGAAATTAACTGATATAAATTTGGACAAAATCATTATTTTTATTGTTTAAATTACATTTTTGAATGCATAATTGAATTAAGCTTAATGAAAAACCCCTCAAACACTCTCATTATACAAATTTAACCACTCAAATCTACAAATCCAACCATTCATCGTCAAAAAGTTACTTAAAAAAATTCAAAAAATAGAACGTTTAAAGTACTGCTTCTCTTTTTCTTTCCATGGATTTTGTTGCTTCTCTTTTTCTTTCCATGGATTTTGTCGGACTCTATACGTTGATCTATCTCGCATGAGGCATTCTGGAAGCCGAGTATGTTGACCGAACGTGCGAATATATATGTCTGTCTGGGCCACAGCGAGCTCCGGTGAACTGTATTTGAAGCGATGGAGTCGGTGTTCAGCTCATGAGGAGAGTTGTATGGAGAATTCGAGTCTATGAGGATTCGGGTCGACCTGCAATAACTGCTTAACCATGGCTTGGGATTTACAGAGCTCGGGTTCTGCGTGCAATAGGGCTGAGAATTATCCTGTACATCACCGCTCCAGCGCTGATCCTGCTCTTATTCGCTGCTTTTCTGAAGAACTGAATCCGTTTCCTCGGAAGGAAAACGAGTCCGATGTAGATCAGGTCTCCAGCGCTGATCCCGCTCTTATTCGCTGCTTTTCTGAAGAACTGAATTCGTTTCGTCTGAACGAGTCCGAGTCCGACGAAGCCCTTAGCCATGGCTGTCACCCGACGCCTAGCAGTAGTCTTCAGATGATGATGGGTAATACTAGTACCCATGAGATAAAAGGGCAGAGTGGGACGGCCCTGAGAAAATCGGTCCAGAGATCGAAACCCACAAAGAAATTAAAAGCGAATGTCTCGGGTGAAAAGCATTACAGAGGAGTGAGGAAGCGGCCATGGGGGAAATATGCTGCGGAGATAAGGGACTCGACGAGGCACGGAGTCCGCGTCTGGTTGGGAACTTTTGAAACGGGGGAGGAGGCGGCCTTGGCTTACGATCGGGCCGCCTTCGCCATGAGGGGCTCCAACGCTATTCTCAACTTCCC
>CBVK0100172807.1:0-12483 GCA_900067695.1 Picea abies
ATGGTAGGATAGGTCATTTTTCAAATAAATGTCCCCACAAAATAAAGGATCAGACATGTGATGATGAGGAGAAGCACAAACACATAAATTTCTTTAAAGAGAATAACTTTAAGAAGAAAAGTCTTTGTGTAAACAATGATGATGATCCTTCAGATGATGAAGAAAATGACTCCACTATTGAATATAAACTAAATGACTTCATACTTATGGCCAAAGAGGAATATGATAATATAAGCATAGGAAGTGATGCTAATGAAGAAGAAGTTGTGGTTGACATCGAAGGAGAACTGATCAGTGCACTGGAAGAGATTGACAGAGTAAGAATTAAGAACAGAAAGTAAAGACTATTGTTGATACAGTTCGAGAAAGACAGTAAAGAACCTGATGAAGAACTTGTCCTACTAAAAGTGGAATTAGAAGAGGCAAAGAAAATTGAAGACATTTTGAAACAACAGTTATCAGAAAAGAAGGCAAGATGTGAAGCCTTAGAACAAGAAGTAGTGAAAACTAGGAAAGAGATGGAGAAGTTTCAAGCCTTGTATAATCAGAATCTGTCAAGTATCAAAGCCTCAGAAGGATTAGCCACCATCCTGAATCAGCAAAGGAATCCAAAGCTGAAAACTGGTTTGGGTTATGAAGAGGGATCAAGTAGTGATAAGCCAAGAAACGAAGAACCCATCAAGTTTGTCAAATCTACAACCAATGACAACAACAAACCTACAGAAACAAAGGAGGACAATCAGCCACCCAAGACGAGTAAAGAAAAAGGTGCCAGGATTGAATCTATAGAACAAATAAATAATGTGCTCCCTACTGAAAGATGTCATCAGCATGGAAGAAATAAATTTTCTCAAAGAAGACAACCATTTTCCAGGTACAAATAATTTTTGTATGGTTATTGTTTCTACTCTTCTAACTTTGGTCACAAAGCTGTAAATTGTTCCTTAAGACTTAGACATGAGAAATTAAGTTTTCAAAGGAATAAATACTTGCCACAACAAAGAATGATACATCCAAGTAACAAACCTTCACAAATTCCAAATTGCCAAATTAAGTTTAGAGACATGCAACTAAGGAGGTCAAGAAATAATCAGCAGTCAATAAGTAAACAATGCTGCAACAATAATTTTGACGTATTGAACAATGAGATTGAATGCTACATCTGTCATAACTATGGACATAAATCTGTTGACTGTCGATTAAGGAACTATGAACCAGACTTGAATTCCCCTACTAAAAATGTCAAGGTGTGGAAGAAGAAAGAAAGTGACGAGTGTGGATTAGTGTTGTCAGCTCAAAGAAAAACGAACCCTTGGTATATAGACAGTGGGTTCTCCAAACATATGACGGGAGACAAAGGTAAGTTATCTCTAAGTGAAAGCAAATCAAAAAATGTAACCCTTGGAAATGATGCTCCAGGTAAAATAAAGGGTAAAGGGATGGTGAGTTTAAGTAATGGAAAAGGAAAAGCCCAAGATGTTCTACTTGTAGATGGGCTGAAACATAATCTTCTCAGTGTAAGTCAAATGTGTGACAGAGGATGTGAAGTGGTGTTTGCGTACAAGGACTACAAGATAGATTCTGTAAACTCAGGACAAGTGGTGGCCAAAGGCATAAGGACAGAAAATAATGTATATGTGCTGAAAGAAAATAGAGAAGAGTGTCATCTAAGCAAACATGATGAAAGTTGGTTATCGCATAGGAGACTTGGACATCTAAACTTTGACCACTTAATCAAGATCAAAAATCTTGAGGCAGTAAAAGATCTTCCGAGAATATCAAAACCCCAAGATTTTATGTGTAAACCCTGCCAAGTAGGAAAACTAACCAGGACACCATTTAAGGCCAAGATCTTTACTTCAATAGAGAAACCACTCCAACTAGTTCATATGGATTTATGTGGACCATCAAGACAGGAAGGCATAGGGAGAGAAAACTACTTCATGCAGATTATTGATGATTACTCCAAACTTACTTGGGTTTCCTTTCTCAAGGAAAAAACTGAAGCATTTGAGAAGTTTAAAATATTTAAGGCTTTAACTGAGAATTAAATAGGCAAGAGGTTAAAGGCAGTAATATAAGACAAAGGAGGAGAATTTATGTCAAGTGATTTCAAGGAATTATGTGATAAGCATGGGATCAAGAGAGAATACACAATACCAAGAACTCCACAACAAAATGGAGTAGTGGAGAGGCAAAACAGAACAGTGCAACAAATGGCCAGGTCAATGATGAATGAGAAGAACATTGGTCAAACCTACTGGGTAGAAGCAATACACACAACAATCCATGTTCTTAACAAAGATCACCTCAGACCACAAAGTGACAAGACACCTTATGAACTGTGGTATGGGAGACCTGCTTCAATCAAACACTTCAAAGTCTTTGGGAGTAAATGTTACATAAAGAATAATGATGAGAACCTTGGAAAATATGATGACAGGGATGATGAGGGCATCTTCTTAGGATATGCTACAAACAATAAAGGATACAGATGTTATAATAAGAGGCTACATAAAATGGTTGATTGTATTGACATAAAAGTTGATGAAGGAATCCCAGCAAGAGAGGTGTACAATAATGAGTCTTCTACAGAGGACACATCTAAAGCTGAATATGAATAGGTCCAAGAATTAGAAAATGAAGACTCTGAATCAGATGAAGACTCAGATACTCAGACAAACTCAAATCAGCAAGCTCCTTCAAATTCCTCCTCCAGAATTACTCAAAAGAAACATCCTGCAAGTCAGATAATTGGTGAAAAAGACAAAGGTGTACAAACCAAGAGAAAGATAATCAAAAATATTGAGCAATCACATATAGCTTTCATATCCATGATGGAACCCAAGAACTTTAATGAAGCTAGCAAAGATGACCTTTGGGTTAAAGCAATGAATGATGAACTTGATCAGATTGAGAAAAAACAATACGTGTGAGATGGTTCATAGACCGTAAGGTAAAAATATCATTGGCTCCAAATGGATCTTTAAGAATAAGTTGAATGAGCAGGGACAAGTTGTCAAGAACAAAGCAAGATTGGTCTGTAAAGGCTATGATCAAATAGAAGGACTAGATTTTGATGAAACATTTGCGCCCGTAGCAAGGTTATAAGCTATCAGAATATTTATTGCCTATGCTTGTCATAAAAGGTTTAAAGTTTATCAAATGGATGTCAAGTCAGCTTTTATAAATGGAGATTTAAATGAAGAAGTCTATATGGAACAACCAGAGGATTTCGAACTGTCTGATAACCCTGACTTAGTATGCAAGTCGAAGAAAGATTTATATGGGTTAAAACAAGCTCCTCGTGCCTGGTATCATAGACTGGATACGTATCTCAAAGACAAAGGGTTCAAGAGAGGAACAATTGACAACAATCTATATATCAAAACAGAGGGTGGTGATTTTCTCATTGTGTTGGTCTATGTAGATGACATCATCTTCGGATGTAATAAGGATTCATTGGTAAAAAGGTTTTCTTCTACCATGGAGTCTGAGTTTGAAATCTCTATGATAGGTGAACTGTCATTTTTTCTTGGTATACAAATTACTCGGAGGTTTGAAGGGATGTTCATTTCTCAAGAAAAATATCTAAGATAAATGTTGAAAAGGTTTCAAATGGAAGATTCTAAACCTATGGGCACACCTATGGTTACTGGATGCAAATTAAGCAAGGATGATGACTCACCTGATGTTGATCAAAGTTCATATAGGTCAATGATAGGCATCTTGTTGTACATCACAACATCTCGCCCAGACATAATGCATGTTGTTGGAATGGTAGGAAGATATCAGTCTGCACCTAAACAGAGTCATTTTCTAGCTGTCAAAAGGATATTCAGGTATTTGAAAGAAACAATGAATTATGGTCTATGGTATCCCAAAAATCAAAATTTTCAGTTAACTACTTATTTAGATGCAGATTAGGCAAACTGTGTTGATGAGAGAAAAAGCACTAGTGGAGGAGCATTCTTCTAGGGTGACTCATTAGTAGCATGGATTAGTAAAAAGAAAAGTTCCATTTATTTATCAACTATAGAGGTAGAGTACATTGTTGTTGCTACCTGTTGCACTCAAGTAATATGGATGATTCAGAAACTTGCAGACTTGGAGGTAAAATACGCAGCACTGATCCCAATTCATTATGATAACACTAGTGCCATCAATGTGTCTAAGAATCATGTACTCCACTCCAAGACCAAGCATATTCCCATAAAATACCATTTTCTGAGAGAGAAGGTCACCAATCAGGTTGTTAAGGTCCATTACATTCCAACCACAGAACAAATTGCAGACATCTTTACTAAAACCCTAGCCAAGACACCATTTGAATATCTCTGACAGAAGCTGGGTGTCATCCCATATCACATCTAAGCAAGTCCATCCTGTTAGGGGGGGTTTGTATTGGTTGAACATCTGATACCTCCTAAACATACTGCAACAGCTAAGGGGGAGCATGTTTTATTTGACATTGATGTCAAAGGGGGAGAAAAGGAGTGGTCCGAAACAGATGCTACAGTTGGAGGTCCAAACATATTAGCGCAGTCGTTCAGGGTTGCCATCAATGCCAAAGGTGGATATTGTTGGCATGTTTACAAGAAGAGCATGCTTGTCATTGATGGCAAGAACAGTAGCAACGATGACAAACAGGCAGGAAAGGAAGATCAACAGACAGGCAAGTAAGGAAGAACAACAACAATTGAATGGCAAGATCAGCAGTGTAAGCTTAGAAGGAGGAAAATAGTGAAAGCACAACAAAGGTTTTCGGAGTTTCATAGATCGAGAAATCCAAAGGAAATATGTTCAAACTTGCGATATACGAAATCACAATAACAATCTTGACAGTTGATTCAAGAAGGACACATGGTGAACGACAAAGGTTTTGTTTCGGAGTTTCGCAAATCAGGAAATCCAAAGGAAAGAGGTTCAAACTTGCGATATGCAAGATCAAGAAAAAATCTGGATCATTAGATCACCAAGGATTGTCGATCGTTGATCAGGCATGAAGAAGGCTCATGAAGTGGTGAAATCGCGATAAGATATGGTCCATCAGATCTGGAGTAATTATGAAGGACCAAAAACCATTAGATATGGTGAAGATGCAAGGTGGATAAGACCAAGAGTCATCCAACTCTCCAAAACTATGAAGGAATCATGGCCGTCCATCGAGGAAAGCCATGGACCATTGGATCCAGAGGACACATGGTGAAAGATCATCATTTCACTGACTGGAAAGTCAAAGGAGTGAAGTGCTCATTTGAGTGGCGAGTGGTCATATCTCGTGGTCACATTGTTGAGAGCTAGAGAAGCCAAGCCCTATTTTAGATTTCGTGACATGGAGAGTCGAGAGGACTCATCACAGAATACCCAAGATGCAAAAGTGCGAAATGAGTTTACGAATAAGGCTGTGATCACAACCAGTGGTTACATCTGCGGAAGATAGAGGAAGGAGCTAGCGGTGTTAAGCTCCATCTTGGAGTCTCGGCACTCACGACTTGGAGCATCAAGACCCTTCATCACAGGAATCACGATATGCAAGATCATGATGAGATCTGGACCATCAGATCATTAGAGATCTTGACTGTTGATCAGACTCGATGAAGTTCATAAGATTGTGAAACACAAAGTGCCTTTTGGCACAGCCTGTGGTCACCGTCGGTGGTCACGTGATGGGAAGAAGCTAGCAGAGTTAAGGTCCACCTTGAAGTCTCGGTGATCGCAACTTGGAGCATCAAGACTCTTCATCACAAGAATCGCAATATGTGAGATTGTGATGAGATCTGGACCATCGGATCATCGGAGATCTCGACCATTGATCAGGCTCAATGAAGTTTATGAGTTCGTGAAATATGAAGCGCATTTTGGCACAGCCTGTGGTCACAGCCAGTGGTCATGTGAGGGGAAGAAGCTAGAGGTACTAAGCTCAGTCTCGGAGTCTCGGCGATCGCGACTTGGAGTTTCAAGATCTTATATCACAGGAATGACGAGATGCAAGATCACGAAATTAAAACTTTGTTTAGCGCTCGGTCATAGCCAGTGGGCATATGAATTAAACACAAGACCCTATGAACTCCATCCAATAGTACAGTTGAATTTAAGTATGATTGAAGGCCTACTATTTCTCTTCACAGTTAATCGATCAGTGGTGATTCAGTTGCTAAAGCAGTCTTTGGAGGTTCACAGTGTAACTTCTAGAAACCATTGATGGTTTCTGCTAGAGGACTCGAAGAGACTTCTGTGTGATTATCAGAGGAGCTGAATAATCTCTAGGAATCTACCCGTGGAATGAAGACTGTTTAAAGAGGAAATTAACAGATGGATCTAATTGTGAGAGAAGCTGAAGAGTTGTCATGATGAACAGGTAGAGTACTCGACATGAAAGAGCATGCAGAAGTATGGTGGAACAACATGCACAAGGTGCATAGAGACTATAAGTATGCAAAACAAAGAAGAGATGGGTGTTGTTGTTGTTGAGAGGGATTTAAGAGTGTAGAAGAAGTGAGAAACAGCTGAAATACAGAGAAGAGGAATGGAGCATTGAATGGAAATGGCGCATAGAGCATAAAAGGCAGAAGCACAGAAAGCACAAGGAATTTGTGGAGCAAGATAGTAAGACACTAAAGGAAGGATGAGGTGCTCTTGTAGAGAAAGACAGAAGATCATAAATCCCAAGAAGATGCAGAAAAAGAGACACTGATACGGGAGAGCAGAGCAGCATAGTAGAACAGTGATAAGTCTGGTAAGCCAATGATAAACATTGTATCACTGTGATAAGTTTCATTAGAAAAAAATTATATTTCAGGGTGGTAGGGAGGTGCTAGGGAGGACTGTTGTCCTTAGAGGTTCAAGTGGGTGCTTGAACACATGGATTTATAGCTTCCTTCTAGTTGGTGCTAGAGAAACTGGGGAATTGGTGCTTCCTTCTAGTTGGTGCTAGAGAAACCAGGGAGTTGGTGCTTCCTTCTAGTTGGTGCTTCCTTCTAGTTGGTGCTAGAGAAGCCAGAGAGTTGGTGCTCTCAGCAAGTAGCAGCTTTCAAAACAGAGGTTGTAGTCTCATTATGAGTTGGTGCTCATATGTATGATAATGTAAAGAATGTAAATATTACTTATCATATAAAGAAGAAGAGGTTTTTACCCTGTATGGGTTTCCTCAGGAAATATCTGTCTCTGTGTATCTCATAATGCTGAATGTTCTATTGCTAACTTCCATATATTATTGTGATTGTCATTAAATGTTGTGTAAAGAGTTTAAAATAAGCATAATGTTTAAGCTCAGTAACAACTTATTCACCCCCCCTCTCAGTTGTCCAACACTTTCACACAAGTTGTAGATGAGGTTAGCTTAAGTGGCTGACGGTAGGAGGGATCTACATCCGATTCGGATCAAATTTCCACTCATTGTAATCTACCTCATTAGTCAAGTGTTTTGAATGGTTATTAGACACCGCCAGCTTAGCTTGGAGGGAAGCTCATCGAGCCCTTCTTGTATAAATATTTGTGTTGTTTACTAGTAGAGGTGGTTGGAGGTTGATGAGATCCAAGACTCAGTTGCAGTCTAGACTCGTGCATTGTAGTTGACATTATTTCATTAATAGAAAAGAACAAGCTTCATTGTTTACCATTTTCCTGTGTAATGGATGTTTTCTTGTGAATGTCATTCATGTGTGTCTATGTTGTAGATGTATGTTAGAGTTCATCTGCAGGCATAGATATAGAATCCTTTATCTGTGAGTTGGATGGATTAGTTATAGTTCTTTTAGGCTAAGTGAAAGGATTGTGCGATAGAGAGTTGAAACTATGTGAGCCGATGAAGGGAGTGTTTGTCTAAACTATTTCGAGTCAGAGAAGAATGTGTCAGGAGGGCACACCAAAATAATTCACAAACTCAAGGGAGAACTTCAAGGTTTATGAACACCTTGGAGGAAATCTTACGCAAGAGTAAGCGTAGCACAGAGTTACTGAAGACTTTGTCGGACTCTTCCATGAGGGCATTGAGCAAGTGCGAGCACGCACAGGACCAACATTTTAAAGTGTTGGATACATCGAATAAACTCCCATAGTTACTGAACACTCTAAGGAAAGAAGGCTCTGCAAGTGTGCATTGATCGGGGTAAAGGAGTTACCTTGCTAAACCTGAAATAATTCAGGAAGAAGCAGTTTGAAGGCTCAATCGAGTGCAAGGAGTGTGCCAAAAGAGAATAAAGTTCATATTAAAATATAAATAGGGAGAGCATCGATTTTCCAAGAGGGCACTAGAATGTTCATAGAAGGACCCAGGACAGTCGAGAACCTTCAAGGTTTGAGTTGAGAAAAAGATCATAAAAACTAGCATTGTCGTGCGTAGAATTCCTGCAAGGAGTGCAGAAAAAGGGTCGAGAAATGTCTAAGTCTCGAGAAAGAAAGTGATAAGTGTGCACAAGGAGGAAGGACTTGTCGAAGTCTTGAAGGCAAGAAGAGTCACCCATAATTAGGAGGAGAAAGGTGGTGGAAGGTCAGAAGATCTGGGAGTTAGAACTCGAGAGGGATTTCCAAGAGAAAGGAGAAATATTCATGAAGTTGCGAAGAGCGAAGTAAATAAAGGTTGTTTGATATCAAAGGGACACATGGAGGAGATGCATGCATTTTGGAGAAGTGGTGGTCCTGGATAACTCAAAATAGAACAAGCGAGAGACTCCCAAAGACTGGCATCTGAATAGATCACAATCATTGATATAAGAGGGCGATGGGGACCATTGATCCTCACGTCAGTCATGGTCATCGATTTGGAGTTTGGGGAATGAGGAGTTGGTTGTTGTGAATAGGCCAAAACCCCAAATCCGAAGAGCCTTTCATGGTTTATCCCAGGTACATAGCCCAAGGGCATATGATGGAAAGGGCCTATCACAGAGAACTAGTGCCATCGTCAACTTTCTTGAAAGGGGAAAGGAGAGAGTCGCGAGGGTTGATAGAACCCACACTTTGGAGAAAGAGGGAACTATGATAAACTACATTGGGTTCCATCAGGGAGACAAAGAGTCAATTCGAATCAGGTGTTTGAATAATCCTAGACTGGGAGGTCGAGCAGCCCCAGAGGGGAGGGTCTGCACCAAGTGGTGTCAGAGCCTGAATTTGTTTTTGGGTAGGAGGAGACAGTCTACCTACATCGAGTAGATTCAGAGCTTGAATTATCCTATAGACAAAATGTGAAGAGAAACATAGTGAGATGCTTTGTAGAGACTGTTGCAAGGTGTGCAGCAGATGGTAAACAACCAGGTGGGTTGCAGGTGAAGCGAGATGGTTGTTGAAGGCCATAAGCGTGGTCAAGGAAAAGAATGCCTAGATAAAAGTAAAGAAGAAATGGAGAAGGAGCTCAGTGAAATCTGAGTAGAAATGGAAAAGGAGCTCAGTGAAATCTGAGTAGAAATGGAGAAGCTAGCATTTAAGATGCAACATGAAGCAAAGGTACATTGGAGATACGAGTGGCCTTTGAAAAGACAATCAAGTGGCTTGTTTAGAAAATTTTTTCCAGAAGGCAACAACATATGTTAAAAAGGTGGCTGAGACATACTGAAAACCTCAGTGATGAGGGAAAGACATCTAAAATAGGTCTCATATATTTCCAGGTGGGCAATGAGAAGGGATCAGTTTATCTAATAAATTGTCAGGAGGGAAGAGGAGAAATCCTAATTTTCCAGGTGGGAAAGGGAGAAGAAATGAGCTCAGCTGAGAGTGCATGTCAACAAGGGATGTTGACAAATGGAGAAGAGGTGGAAGAAATTCCTCATCCATATGAAGATTCATGTGGGACTGCAAGTCGCATGAATGAAGACGATGAGAAGTTAAATACTTCAACCACCGAGGAGAAGGATCAAAGGATTAGTCTGATCATTGGAGGAGTCGAGATATTCCTTCCAAGTAGTCGAGGAGAGGCTAGCATATTTTTTGAAGAGGTAGAAGAAAAAGGATAGAAAGATGAGACTGTCATGGAGGAGAAGGAGAAGATACTAAAGTATACAAAAATAGAAGAGGAGCATGCACTTGAGTCGCTCACTCAGTGGGAGATGGAGTTGAAGATACTGGAGGATTGGTTAGACAGTCTAGAACCAGAAGGTGGCTGCCAGAAGATATCCATCTCAGAGGAGATGTGCCAGCATGAGTTGTAGCTAAAGGAAGCTGGAATGAAACCAGAAGAAGAACTCGTAGAAGATGATCTATTAGAGGAGATAGTTGAGCAACAGTTCAGTAAGGATCCTGTAGAGTTAGAGTCTACTGCAGAGTGGCCAGTCAATGTCATAGGAGATGAAATCAGCATGGGAGATTAGGATAATCTACCCTTAGAGCAGCATGAGGAGTTGCAGCTAAGAATACTAACCAAGGAGATCCAGCTAGTAGAGCAGCTGGAAGAAGTGATACATGACATAAGGAAGCTAATGTTGAATTTGGAAGAAGAAGTTGTCACCAAGGAGAAGCTGGATAGAGGAGAACCTACATGAGTAGCAGGGAAGATGAAGCAAAAGTAGAAGCAAGGTAGAGAAGAAGGAGGAAAACTCTAGGAGAAATTTTGGGATCCAGGAGGATTTCAACAGAGTTGGGAAGCTCATTAGCAGGAGCTCATGAATTTTGTTAGTCATGGAGTATGATGCAGGAGCATCGCTCCACCTCAACACGCGCTAACTAGTTAGCATGTTGGTGTGCATTCAAGGAAGGGAGAGGTGTCTCCCTCTCATTTAGCCTTCAAAATTTAAATTTTAATTAAGGAAATTAATTTTGTGAGGATGGAAGATCCAAGTTGTGATTTTTCACAAGATGTAGATGAGGTCACCTTAAGTGGATCACGATAGGAGGTATTTTCATCCAATTCGGATCAGATTTCCACTCATTGTAATCTACCTCATTAGTCAGGCATTTTGAATGGTGATTAAACACCACTAGCTTAGCTTGGAGGAATCTCATTGATCCCCTCTTGTATAAATATTTGTATTGTTTCCCAGTAGGGGTGGTTGGTGGTTAATGAGAGCCAAGACTCAATTGCAGTCTGGACTCACGCATTGTAATTGACATTTTGTCATTAATAGAAAAGAATAGATTTCATTGTTTACCATTTTCCTGTGTAATGAATGTTTTAGTGTGAATGTCATTCATGTGCATTTATTTTGTAGATGTATGTTAGAGTTCATCTACAGGGATAGAGATATAATCCTCTATATGTGATTTGGTTGGATTAGTTTTGGTTCTTTCAGGATAAGTGCAAGGAGTTCGTGATAGAGAGTTGAAACTCTGTGAGATGACACAAGGAGTGTGTGTCTGAAATATTTCAAGTCAGAGAAAAACATTCCAAGAAGGCACACTAGAATAATTCACAAACTCAAGGGAGAACTTCAAGGTTTCTGAACACCTTGGAGGAAATCGTATGCATGAGTAAGCATAGCACAAAGTTACTAAAGACTCTATCGAACTCTACTAGGAGGGCATTGAGCAAGTGCAAGTGCGTACAGGATTAATGCATTCTAAAGTGTTGGAGACATCAAAGAAACTCCCAGAGTTACTAAACACTCTGAGGAAAGAAGGCTCTGCAAGTGTGCATTGATCTGGGTAAAGGAGTTACCTTGGTAAACATGAAATAATTCTAGAAGAATTCATCTGAAGGCTCAATTAAGTGCAAGGAGTGTGCCAAAAGTGAAGCAAGTTCATCTTACAAGCTCGGGAGGGAGAGAATCAAGTTTCCAGGAGGGAATTAGAAATTTTGTAGAAGGACGCAGGAGAGCCGAGAACCTTCAAGGTTTGAGCTGAGCAAAATCTCATAAAAACTAGCGTTGTCGCACATAGAATTCCTGCAAGGAGTGAAGAAAAGGTTCGAGAACAGTATAAGTCTTGGGCAGGAAAGTGCTAAGTGTTCACAAGGAGGAAGGACTTGCTGAATTCCTGAAGGAAAGAGGAGTCACTCATCATCAGGAGGAGACAGGTAGTAGAAGTTTGGAAGATATGGGAGTTAGAACTCTGGAGGGATTTATAAGAGCAAGGAGAAATCTTCGTGAATTCGCAAAGAGTGGAGTAAATTCAAGTCGTTGGATATGGAAGGGACACATGGAGTATATCCACAAATTTTAGAGAAGTGGTGCTCCAGGATAACTCAGAAGAGAACAAGCAAGAGACTCTCGAAGGTCGGAGTCTGAATAGATCACAATCATTAATCTAAGAGGGCGACGGGGACCATTGATCCTCACATCAGTCGTGTTTGTCGATTCAGAGTTCAGAGTTCAAGGAATGAGGATTTGTCTATTTTGAATAGGACGAAGCCCCAAAGCACAATCACCTTTCATGGTTTAGCCTCGGGACATATCCTGAGGGAATATGATGGAAAGGGCCTAGCACAAAGAACTAGTGTCATCATCAACTTTTGTCAAAGGACCAAGGAAAGAGCCATGGGGGTTGATAGAACCTGCACTTTGGAGAAAGAGGGACCTGTGATAAACTACATCGGGTTCCAAAAGGGATCCAAAGAGT
>CBVK0100172813.1:0-12984 GCA_900067695.1 Picea abies
AACTTAATAACAACTCTAAATTTAACATGGTATCAAAGCTTAACTGAATAGAGTACCTTTCATTGGGTTACCAAAAATGTCATTGTTATCGTACAAGAAAATTAAGGATTTTTGTTGGAATAGATTTTCAACCTAAAAACTATCTAGGGTAGTGTGCCCTAGCCTTGCGAACTCATTGACAGATTGAGCACACCTTTATAGTGGCCAGAGCCTCCAGAAAGTGAAACCCTAGTTTTCACTAGTACCAAAAAACAAGAAAACCAGGAAACCATAACCAATCCTAGAAGTACCAGTCCATATTTGTGCAGGCCAAGTTTCAAGGGCTAAAATTAGCATTTTCAAAAAACAGACTGCACCAAAGTACTCACCTAAGCCAAGTGCACCTCCTCGTAAGTTTAGATCTAAATTATGAGCACTTTCATTTTTTGGCCATTTTCCTAGCTCGAGGTTAAGATGTCTGCAAGAACCAAGCTTGTTGACAAGTTAGAAGGTGTGGATAAATTCCATGCCTAGAAGTATAGGATTTCACTCATTCTTTAATAGAATTACCTTACAATATTCATCAAGGAAAATGTACCAAAACCCGCGGATGCTATAGCTAAAGAAAAGTACCAAAAGGATATGGTTAGGGCCAAAAGAATCATTTCATACTCCATTAAAGATCACTTGATCCCTCAAGTGGATTCTAAGAATACTCCAAAAGAAATGTTTGATTCCCTAAACAAGTGGGTGCAACTACAAACAATGTGGATCCCTCTATTTCCTTTTTCTCACATAAAGTCTCCCACCAATCTTTGACATGGGGGATGGCCTTAAGGAGCGTAAACATAATATTTTCTCTATAAAAAAAAATTTGGATAGAAAAATACCCTTCTATAAGGTTTAAACATTTATCTATGGCATCTACATGTATTTGAAATTAAAATATAGGAATATAAAAGTTGATATCTACCTTGAATAGGGTGTCTCTTTCACTTGAGTTGGATGCGTCGATTGTCGACAACTGTCGAAGGATTTATGAAAATTTTTCCATCATCTCGTTCCTCTGTCACTCAAGGGATTCCTCTAGAAACATTTTGAAAGGATATCATGTCATGTCATCTTTCTTTCTGCCACCATGGACAATTTCTTGGGTGTGTGAGATAAGTTTTCCTCAAGAGAAACAAGCTCGAGACCCAACTCTCTAGGGTGTGTGAGATAAGTTTTCCTCAAGAGAAACAAGCTCGAGACCCAACTATCTATACCTTGGCCGCATCAGTGACATGCATTAAAACAAAACGACAAGGAGAAGAAATCTCTGATACCACTGATCCAAATTTATGAATAGAACAAAATGAAACCATAGATTTATAATATTAACATAGACAAACAGTGAACAATGACAAAGATATAGTAAAACTTGGGTTCTATTAAATAAGAAATATGTTGAAAACTGTAAAATGTAAATTGAAAACAAGCCTGCTAGAATGGTGTCATCTTATCTCTGAGAAGATATGTGAGGGATATTCTCATTCACAATAAGATGAGTAAAATGAGGCTATAAAGGCCTTTTTACAATAAAAATGAATTCCAAAACCATATACATACAGAAACCTAACCCTAGGAGATGAAGCGCCAAAAGTCATGTGGGCGGAGATGAAGCGCCAAAAGTCATGTGGGCCCCGTTGGGGTAAGTTAGTACCTCAACTTCCCGGGGTCTTAACTTTTGCATGCGATCTTTGTTTAGGGTGAACGATATCTCATTGGAAAGGTATTGAAGAGGATATTCATTTAGGGGGATCAATCATATATTGTAGCTATCACAGAAGTTCATGATCATGAAAAATCATCGTTGAGTCCCTCGAAATGGCCCTAGAAGTTCATGAACCGAAAAACTGCTAAAACTAGTAAGTTGCCAAAAAGATGTTTTGAGCCAGTTGACAATGTAGGTGGCCACCAAGATCCTATTGGATAAAAATTTAAAGAAGTTAAGGATACACTTGAACAATTGAAAATGAATACATCGCAACAGAAAGAACAACAGGAACAAAAACAACAAACTTTTAAGGAGAGAACAGATCTAGAACATGAGACAATACAATATATAGAAATGGGGAATGGAAATTTTTATATAACTTAGGGAATATTGCAAGTGGATGAAGAAACATTGAAAAATCCATTGAAATACATAAGTCATTTGGACTTGGCACTACCCAAGGTTCCAACGAAGACTCTATATAAACTTCAAATAAGTGTCACGTAGGAGATTTAGTCGAGGGCATGTGCAGATGCGACAATTTTACAATTGGAAAATAAAATAAGGAAGACAATGGAGATGAGTCTTAATCATGTGCATGTCGAGAGGGAAGAAGCAAAGAAGCACACTGAAATATTAGAACAACAAGTGGAGGAAGTGTTCAAAACTATTGTTGACAATGTGCAAGGGGAAAGTATACCCACAGAGGGTAAGATTGAGAAGATACACAAGCAATGGAGGTATACAGAGTCCACATTGAAGATTTTATGGACCTCTTAACTCCCACTACTCCACCAGAAGTAAGAACACAAAGGGAGAAGGAGTTCACAAGTCATTCAGAGAATACAGAGTCCACATTGAAGATTTTATGGACCTCTTAACTCCCACTACTCCACCAGAAGTAAGAACACAAAGGGAGAAGGAGTTCACAAGTCATTCAGAGAGTTTTGCATTGAGTATCCAGAAAATTACAGAGTTGCATAATAAGAGCACACAGTTATGGAAAAATCTTTAGGAGAATGAGAAATTGAAAGAATTAAACTAGAAGGAAGAATCTATAAACACTGTAGTACAGGAACTGAAGAGAAAACAAAAAATTATGACAATCTCAGATAGATTGAGGAGTGTGCAAGAAATGAAGAATTTGCAAGCAGAATTGAAGACTATCAAAGTAGAAAAGTAGGCAAGGCAAGCACAATTGGAACCACTACATGAAGGCACAAAACAAATGCTTTTGGAGATGGAAGCAAATAAAGTTCAGATTGAACAGGTTGGATTGGAAAGTGAAGAACCGTTGAAGGAGAATATTACTACGCAGACTGTGAATATTGTAGCAGAGAAGAGCACACATGTAAAATCTAAAGTTGAAGAAATTTGAGGAAGATTCTAGGAGCTGGAGAATTCAGTGCAGGAGGCACACACTACATGAGTGGCTCGGGATGAGCCACAGGTGAGTCTTGGGGGGCTATTGGAATAGAATATTTTGGAGAAATGTGTAGCAATTAATGAGGCAGTTAGGAAATGGACCCAAAAAGGAGCGTGTGAAAGAAAACAGGGAAAAACAGCACCGAGAAAGCAGGAAAGTTAAAGAGGAAGATCAAAGAAGAAAATGGTTGGATTTTGGACTAGTTAGGTGTAGGGATATAGAAATTGGACAAATATGACTTACCTAGGTTTAGTGGGTTAAGGTTTTTCTCATTGTTGTAATGATTATTTTACCCTTTTTGTAGTATAAATATGTATTGTGAGATCTGGCGAGATCTAGTTAGTGATATGCGAGAGCTACTTGTGGAGATAGTGTTGGAGATGATCTTAGAGTCATTTTTTGAGACAAAGATATGCATTGTAATAGATGGTAAGGTCATAATATGTGGATCTTGGTGTGATCTTGTCAACCTCAACTATACTCAGAGGTAATGTGAACGGTGCTATAAACATTGTAATTCTCACAACGCTATGATTTGATGAAGAATAATAAAAGAAATAATAATGCCATATATTTGTGGAAGTAGCCCAGGGGGGATGAACCACGATAAAATTGTTTCTCTGTTTGCAATGGTTGTCTTATTTCTTGTTACTGTCAGTTATTATGAATGAATGAATGAATATGGTAATAGTAAAATGAAAGAAACGGTAGAATAGTCTGAATATTTACTGCAGAATGAAGCTTGAATGAGTGAAAATGGTTACAAAATGGTAGATCTGGATATAATGACATGTTATAACATTAGATCTAATGTATTTGAGGTATAAATAATGTCTAACATCCTCTCTTCCAAGACTATAGAAATCTGGGTCCTGCAGTCACCCATAAAGCCATCTTGGGTGAGGTTGCATTATGCACTATGTGCGTAGTGTTTCCTTCTAGTCTCCAAAAGGGTCGATGGTTTGCAGGGTTTTATTGGAAAATTAAGTAGAACCAAGGTCATCATAAGAAACATCCAACAGGCCCATTTTCCCTCTTCACATTGGCCAATACTCTCTGTTGAATAAGAAACAAGCTGAAAAGGAGGCTGAAACCCTTAAGGAGTTATGGTTATGTGTTACAAACTATAAAGGGCATGACCCTGAAAATATGGTGTATGACCAGATGAGGGTTGTTAAGTTAGCACCATAGGTAGTGCATCAAGTCAATTTTTCATAAGTTATCTGTAGAAGAGCCTTATATTTTGAATGGGTAATTAGAGAGGCTCACCACTTGTTGTGGCTCACCTCCCACAAAAACCCTTTTTTTTTAATTTTTATGGGTCACCCTCTTATTTTTCGTTCCTATTTTCTCCCCTACAAGGCATGCATTCCTACTTCACTAAGGAAATTCGAGCTTCAATCATAACTGATTCAGAATCATGTCTGCCAGAGTGTTTTACTCCACACATCATCCAAAACTCCAATCGTCTCACACCGATAACTTTGACTCATCAACCATAGTCCCTTCGTGGAACCCCGAGGATTATTAGATTCAAACCCAACCTTTCTCACCTCCCCGAATCGGTATGACCTATCAAACTACCACCTCCCCAAATGGAATCCCAAGATTGGACCCTTGATTTATCAATTTGCAATAAGTTTCCTTTATTTATTTTGGGACCCAACACTTTTTCTAATGGTATCAAAGGAATATTCCTTAAATATCATTCTCGTCGAGATCCAGTTCGTGCCACATTCTCTCGAACTCCGAAGATGAAACTCTAATAGGATTCTCGAGCCTTTCCACATACAAGTCCAACAAATTATCCTAGGATTAAAGAATATTCTTGTGAGACCATCTCCATCGGAGCTCGAACATCTCCTCATCCTCTAAAACTATGATGGCTTTGTTTTGAAGTCTTACAAGAAATATTATTGGCACGTATTTTTATAAAGAGAATATTCTTGTGATACATTTTCTTTGGGATTTAGTTTGAACCTCACCCTTACTACCTTCGACGCTAAGATCCCGATGGGTCCCACCTCCCCCCATAAGACTGCATATGGGTCAAGTCGACACACTTTTCCAAATATGAGAGAATATGCTTTTGATACCCTTCTCTCCGAAGCTCGAATCAATATGTGATCCCTCCCTCTCTGAATGTGAACCTCTAATAACAATATTATTTGGCACCACCTTTGTTACACAAATCCATGCATCCATCAACCTTTAATGAGCAATAATGATAGAGATAATGGTCATTAACAACAAAGGTTAATACAAAATATTCTCGTACACACCCAAGTTATGGCACGTCTGTGTTGTCTTAATGTGTTTTATGATCTATAAAACTCCCATATTCAGAAAAATATTACGTTTGTGAAGCATTTATCCTATCTTGAGTCATTTTTCTTTTAGTAAGTTCTACTGCACAGTTACTTCAATCACTTGATTATAGGTAACCCATTTTTTTTTTGTTTAAACATCCTTTTTTTTTTAAAGTTAATGCACTTTTTTTAATCAATTTGATATTTTTTTTAACATGCTATTATAGGACAATTTGGTAATCAATCATGGAAATCCAGAACCCCAAAAGGTCGATAGGCTCATTGTACTTCTAGACTATTGCAGGACCCAAACAATCATCTCATCCAGTTGAATCTTTGGTGACTGATACTAATCATCACACTAGCAAAGACCACTACCCCACGTATGAATAAATATATAAGATATTCAATTCCATAGTTGCAGGACCCAAACAATCATCTCATCCAGTTGAATCTTTGGTGACTGATACTAATCATCACACTAGCAAAGACCACTACCCCACGTATGAATAAATATATAAGATATTCAATTCCATAGATTTCCTCGTGTATGACAAAAACTTAGAAGTGTACCAAAATATACTGAGAAGTAGTATCCATCTAGTAGTCACTCTACCATCACTTTTCCCATACAATGAGGAAAAAAAATGGTGCCTTAGAAAATTTGATGCCACCTCAATGACCATCCTAAGAAAACAAGGGATGTGGGTAGCGTCCCTCAGACCTGAAGACATAAATTAGTTCCTACTCATAGGCTCAAAATGACCTACAACTTATTGGTAGTCATGCTCTACCGCCTATATGGAGAACAAAAGAGCACACATTTTCAAACTAATTGGCTTCCTTTGGCACACACCATTAAAAGAGCACACATTTTCAAACTAATTGGCTTCCTTTGGCACACACCATTGTCAAGATGGGAAATATATTCAATTAGGCAGAAATCCTGGTTTTCTACATATGTTTGCATGTGAAGAATCTTCCAGGTATGAAGAAACCTTGTTTTTATATGTTGTCCTACATGATCAATGCCATTTTCTCCTCCGTATTGCTTCTCAAATTGGGGTGGAACTGAGACCGAAATCAACCTCCCATCCATGTATATTGCTCTCAATTATGGAGCGTTAATTATAGACAACACTTTTATGATATATGAAATATATTTCTAACCCCTCTCCACTCTATCTTGTTTGGTTTCCCTAGACACAAAATCTCCTTCGAAGCTAGTAATGGAATGAAAGAAGTACTTGACTAGTTCATCTATAAATATTACTCATATATCAGGGTGTATGGCACCACCGGAGCCCCACACCTTTTACCATACTTTTTCCCAGACCATTTGTTGATTAGGGAAATTATGTACCAAAGCATGGGGTCAAGGGTTACTACACTATTTCAAACCAGCAAGAGCTAATCCTATGCTTGGGAAATCCTAAAGGCCATGATCCTCATGAGATGGCGATAATCCATGTCAGGTATGTTAGTGCCACCCATCCAAATATCCATGTTGTTTATTTCGAGGAAGATAAGTTTAAGGGAAATCTATCTTATGACGAAATCTTACACCAATTTCCCCATGACACTACCAAGTGGGAGATTGAGCTTGAACAAGAAGATATCAAGAGGGGAAATCTAATCTATTTCCAGAGGTTACTTCAGCATGAAAATGATATCAATGTCACCAAAGAATAGGATAAAACCAAGAAAGAAGAGCATCTTGAACAAAACAAACTCCAAGCTAAGAAATATTATCAAAAAAGACAAGTTAAGGAGAAAAATAGAAAATAACATGAGTGCATGGCACATCAGGCTTCACTCCAAAAGAAAAAAGAAGAAGAATCCAAAAAGTTGGTTGAGGAAGAAAAATCCAAGAGGTTAGTTGATGAAGCACAAGCTAATAAATTAGCTGGTGAGGTAGAGGAAAAATGATTAGCCGATGAGGCTGAAGCTAAGAAGAAATAAGATGAGCTATTGAAATATATTTCAACAAGGACACCTAGCACTCCATCGACACCCAATGTAGGCATTTTGAATGTACCTCCTCTAGAATACACTCCAATAAATACCATTCTAGCAGATTCTTCCTTCTCCTCCCAAGCCCAAAATTTTGAGGGCTCTGTAGTAGCAATTGGAAACTATTACTTTTATAATAGAACAAGAAGTATCAAGAAAATATTATCCAATAGGAAATGAGGAGAAGACATCCAGTCAAAATCATCTATAGGGAGGGTATTAGTCAAAAGTAGGGCCTGACCATGAAGATATTGTGGTCCAAGCAACTTCAACACTCAACACTTTCGCATGGTTAAATGACTCATCTATCCTTCATGTAACCAATGCCCTCATCACTACTAGGAAGAAATTAATTGAATTGGAGATAGAGTTGCAAAGTGTAAAGAAATATTTCACTGTAGATGTCCAGTAAGCTGTAAAATTAGTTGAAAGTCTCAATTCAAAGAGGATGAACAGAGCCCTACAAGCCCAAAGATATCAGATAAATGTAGAATTTTAGAAAAGGATGAAAATCCAATGGGACACCCATATAAACGAGTTAGTGGTGGAAAAGAAGAAACTCAACACAACCATAGAAGAGACCAGAGCATTTTCATGCACTGTGTAATCTATCAAGGAAAAGGTGTTGGCACTAAGTGAATAATTAGTGATAAGAAAGAATGAGCTCCTTGATTTTGTAAGTAGCATACATCCTAAGTGAGAGGAACAACTAAGCCTGCAAATCACATTGATAGAGAATCAATAATGGTATGAGGATGTGACCAGAGCCTTAGAAGAGATGCTCAATTGGGAGGATATGAACCAACCTCCACCTACCACACTGTTGGTATATTCAAAAATGAAAATACTTAGATGTTATATTCTCTTTGACACTAGAAATCCTCTCTTCATGAGTGCATGTACCACCCAAGGAGAAATAGCCGACACCTATGAAAAGTTATGGAGAAATGTAAATGATCTCATGGAAGAGTTAGAGGTATATCCAGTGTAGTCCATCGATGAAATAATCTTGGTCAATGCCACAATGCTTGAGGTGGAGACTCACAAGAAATACATCTAGGCGACCATCCATAATCTATGTCAATTTGAAGAAAAATCAATTAAAGAACACATGTTGAAACCCGCCCGGATCACCCACAAAATCCAATACTTCGTCAAGAACGCATCAGAAAAGTTATATCAAGAACTATCTGCAAAATTTTGCAATGAATAATCAGTCTTGGAGATATTTCAATCAACCAAACTCGAGATCATATTAGGAGATCATTCCATTTGGAAAGAATACCAATATTAGCTCCAGGAATAGGGAAGTTCATGATTACAAATTCCACAGTTCTTTCTAGGTGTTTCCTTCTTCGGTTATTGTAATCTCAATTTTGAAATCGGAATATGAAGAGTCCATTTTTGTAAAATGACCCTAATATCATGATTGCAAAAAGAGAATGATTGTAGACAGTCACTCCTCACCATAAACACGGGGACTGTCCATTTCAAAGGGATTTTGGTTTTCATAATGTAGCAATACAGTATTTCTACTGCAAGTTAATATGAATTGAGAGACATTCTAGTGTGAGATTATGGTTTTGATGTGTATGAATGTGAATATTCTATTTATGCATGTCTCTTACTGTAGTTTGTGAATATTGATTGATGATTTACTTATGAATCAATGCTTGTTGTTTACAGTTACCATAATTTTTAGAACCAGTACAACGATAACATAATATAGTTAATTAATCAATTTATTGATTCTAACAAGTTGCGTTGTTGAACTTGTATATTACTTGTGTTATGAATTTATTCTATGCAAGTAATACATATATTTTCACTGTATTCATTTTTTGTTAGTTTTCTCCTAGTCGGGATAGGTTGGTCTAGAATTAGTTAGAAACTGCATCTTAGAATAATAATCATAAATCTTAGCTTAAATTTAGTTAGTTGGAATTATTTATATTTTTAATTCATTTGAGAACCTTCGTTTCTTAGATTCATTATTAGTTAGTATTTTAGTTAGTTTGGTAACCAGGGAAAAATATAGTCAGAAGTGCTACTCCGAACAAGAGTGGGTCTAATTGGGACCTTCCATCAGGCATTTTCCCCTCATTTGATTGAGCGGTTCAAGATGGATCATCAACAGAAATGGCACTAGAAGGAGGGCCACATATCTGAATGGATAAAAAAAAAAATATCAGACCCTTCTCGTTCTATCTTGCAAGTAAGCTTTTCATCGACAAGTGATTCCCACCAAGTTATCTCTAAAGATATCATCTTTCCTTCGTATTATTCTATGAACACTAATTCTTAGTTCAGTACTCACTGCACTTGCGCTCATCCTGAACCATCCTTTCCTTCCCCTCAACCTAGTATCCTAACCATCTCATAGATTTAATCCATAGTGAGACACTCGATTGAGTGAACCAACCGTGCCCTCAATAGAAAAATTACCAGGCATACCAAACAACTACCCTTGGACTACTCTCTTCCTAAAAATCAAGAAGACCTTCGACATACATACCTCTATTTCGTCAGCCCAAACTCCTATCAAGAGGACCATTCAGTTGGGACCCATGAATTTCACGTTCCTAAGGGTGCTTCTAATTTTCCTAAGTCTTCCAAATTTTACCTTGAATATTATTTATTAGTGGAGCAGGAGGTAGACCATGCTCGCCTCCCAAGTCACCCCCTCACACTCCAAGAGACGATTCTGAGAGTGAACCTACAATCAATGTATCATATTATAGTCTGAGTCATGTCTTCTAATTTTCCTAAGTCTTCCAAATTTTACCTTGAATATTATTTATTAGCTGGTGGAGCAGGAGGTAGACCATGCTCGCCTCCCAAGTCACCCCCTCACACTCCAAGAGACGATTCTGAGAGTGAACCTACAATCAATGTATCATATTATAGTCTGAGTCATGTCTCTTACTGTAGTCAATATGGATTTGAAAGAATTGGTTACCAAATACAATCAATGTTTCCTTACTCTCTTAAAATGAATCCCACATTCCTAAAAAACCACTGAAAATGTAACTATTGAATTATACACCTTCAATTTTCCTATGTCCATGTCCATGTATGTAAAAAAAATTGAGAAAGGCACTCTAGAAGAAGATTTCCAAGAGGCCCTTAAGTTTGAAAAAAATATGATGAGTTTAAAATACATTTATATCTCACAACCCTCTAAAGATAAGGGTAAAGGTAAAGTCCCTACGTCTAAACCCAGTGAAGATAAGAATCCTTGTGATTCAATGGATATGGGATCTCTTCAAAAGATCATTAAGAAGTTATCCAATGACCTAGTAGATCTGGAAAAAGGTAGTGGAGAAGGATCCTCTAGCCAAAATAAATTCTTTAGGTTTCCCCCCAAAAACAATAAGAATAGGCCACCAACCAAAAAAACCACCACTTCTCAGATGGAAAGAATTAACATGGAGGATATTTTCTAGGCCCTCCAAACTTAGTCAAGTTAACCAAAAAACTGTGAAAACCTAAAATCCAATATTGAAACAAAGAAAGGGGATCCTAACACGTGGACTCTACTTTTTGATGGATCCAAATCCTTGGAAGGTGCAGGTGTTGGTTGCAAATTGAAAGACTCGATAGAATTCCCATGCACTAATAATATTGCTCAATGTGAGGCCTTGGCTCAGACCCCCTTCCCTCGGTCGAGATCCATGCAGGATCTTTACTAAAACCATGCCAAGGGTTAATTAACCCTTTTTTTAAGCAATAGAGGACTTCAGGTTTTGGGAGTTGGAGAGTCCCGATGCATTTCCACATCTCTTGGCAAATGCTGAAGTGCGAAACCCTTGTTTAAGCCACGAAATAATTCGAGCTTTGCGAGTTGGAGGTTCTCGATGCAATTCCAAAACTCTTTGCAATCGTCAAAACCTGAAATGTCAATGACAGTTGACTCCTCCAATGCGTCGAGCATACGCCACCTATTCCCCACTAGTTTCGGCTTTCGGGACTTCAAGCAAACAACCTAAAGTTGTTCCTCTTCCCTTATGATTCCTCGAAGTCCAAAAATTTTCCTTTTCCAAGATCGACGGTTGTGAGCCTCCCTCGATCCAATGACTCATACCTTTTTGGGATTCTGAGTAACGAGAGTTTGAAACTCTCTACTCCAAAATCTTTGCCTCCTCTACTTCCCGAACCCCGAAATGCCGAAATGCCGAAATACGCCTAACGGCTCCGATCTTTCGAGATTTCGTGAACTGGGAGGTTGAAACTCTCGATTTAAAAATTACATGTCGCCTCTACTTCCCAGACCTCGAAATGTTGGAATGTCAAAATTCCACTCCAAAGACACATCACGTTTCATGACTTCGAGGTTTTCAATGTAAAGTGCCCCAACTCCCTGTCATCAGAATTTCTGAAATGTTGAAATGCCGAAATAAACCTAATGGCTCTTGTGGCTTCTCATCCAATGGACACTACTCTTCCTAATCTTCTGAATGCTAAAATATGCTTGGCCTTAACCTTCTCATAGATCTACGATATCCAACCGTCCACAATATTTTTGGCACTTCTTCCACAAAGAAAATTCACTGTTCATTCACTCTTCTTCAAGGATCTCTGGCCAAAATGACTTGGCATCCTTCCTCCTGAACTTGACTTCTGCGAGATGATTTCGATCTCTGCCTCCCTTTGAACCCTGAACTTGACTTCTGCGAGATGATTTCGATCTCTGCCTCCCTTTGAACACTTCAAAGGTTCTATCCCTCCTAATATCTCACTTGCAAACTCAGGTCTCTAAAAGGAATCCTTCTCGCACTCCTTGCAAAACCTTTCAAATAACCTCTAGTTATTTGAGTCTTCGACCCTATGCACTTTTTTTGCAATAGTAGTCCTTCAAACTTCACCTTTGTCTATAAGTTCTAAGGATTCAACCAACCTGTGCACACCTTCCACGGCTCTATGTCTCACCTACACTTCTGCTGGTTATGAGAACAATGATATCTCTCTTGAACTTTCTGAGATAAAACTCAGATCCTTGTCAACGCACACCATGCAAACGTTCTCTGCACTCTTTGCAGGAATTCTCAGGAAGAGAAACAATTGAAAATCATCCTTCTCCTCTCTCTGACTTCATACATTCAACATGAAATAACACACACAAGACAACATTGAGATAAATGCATAACAGGAAAACAAATCAATTGTAAACATACCATTCAACAAGTGTAAATAGTAATCATCATAACACCATGAAAATTGAGTCAAAGCTTTATATATTAACTCAAGTGCTCCTATACATGGGTTCTTCTCTACAGTTCTCTGCTATAGCTCTACAGCTTATGAATTCTCTAAAATCATAATGTTTTGGTTACAATGATACAAGGGTGAGGGTGTCTATATCCGTTTTCCCTCCTACGCTTCTAAACTGTCTAATCTATTAAATAAAATCTACCAACTTTCATTAAACAGACTTAAATGCCTATTACATTCGATAGATGAGAATAATTTCTCCAGATCTGTTCATATCTCCAAGACATAAA
>CBVK0100172814.1:0-14793 GCA_900067695.1 Picea abies
TCTCCTAGCTATTACATTAATGCTTCAGATTTCAAAATTCAAAACGTTTTTATAAAAACATGTCCTTTTTTCATCTGTGCATTCAACTGTTCCTTTGACTAGGTCTGTGCTTTGGCTTTCTATGATGCTCCTGCATCAGGCCTTATTGCAGGGGTTAAGAAAAGAAGTAGACTTCAAAGTTGATAAAATTAAGGTATTTGGTGATTCTGAAATTATCGTAAAATAGGTAAGGAACACCACTCATTTTCTTTCAAGCCATCTAAAAAACTATCAACACTAGGTTTGGGAGCTAATCAAATATTTTTTTGCATTTAATATTAGTTTGGTTCCGTGTTCACTAAATTGTGATGTTGATTTGCTAGCTAATGTAGCATCCAAGTTAATACCCTTTGATAGATTGATGCTTGACACTTTTTCTATTGAAATTTTATACAAGACTTCAATTCTTGACAAAATTGCCAATTGGGGAGTCTTTGATGATGACCAACAGTTGATAAATTTCTTACATCTCAAATATACTTTCAAAGACTCTATCATCGATGAAATTCAAAACAACCAGCTGGTGAATTCAAATGTTTCCATCCTGAATCAATCGAATATCACATTAGGTTCAACTATTTATATCCCAAGGAACGTAGTGGGGTTGGAAAAACTCTACGATATCCAAGACAAGTTTAAGAAAGTCATCAATTGTGAAACCAACAATTCATCCATGCAGTTCGAGGTGGTGAATTTGGGAATGAATATCGTGCCTCAAAACATTAATATGGGAAATAATTGTTCTCTTGAAGAAAATCAAGCTTACATCAAATTATTCTGTGAATATAAAGAGATCATTTCCTTGACCTACAAGGATCTCAATAAGTATGACACCAAGATCATACAACACATAATTCCCATGAAGCCCATGAAAAAACCGTTTCAACAAAAGATGAGGAAGATGCACCCCATCCTGGAGCCTTGGGTCAAAGAAGAATTGAATACGTTGCTAGCGGCCAAGATCATTTTCCCAGTAAGAAATATGCAGTGGATATCCAACTTAGTGCAAGTAAGGAAAAATAATGGGGATATAAGGCTTTGTATTGATTTCATAAACTTGAACAGAGCCTCAGAGAAGGATAATTACCATGTGCCCCCGATGGAACAAATCTTGTAGTGTGTGTCTGACTCTGAGATGCTTTCCCTTATAGATGGTTTTTTGGGTTATAACCAGGTCTTAGTGTCCCATGACATTCAACTAAAAAAAACTTTTTAGAAAAAGTGGGGAACATATGGTTACATGAAGATGTCATTTTGTCTCATCAATGTTGTAGCAACACTCCCGAGGGCCATGGAAATTTCATTGGGAGTTCTACTTGGAGAATGTACAATGGTGTATCTGGATGATGTTACAATTTTTTCAAGGGATACAAAATATCATATAACTCATTTGAAGAAAGTATTCAATAGATACAAAAGGTATGGAATATCTCTCAATCCTAAGAAATATGTTTTTGTTGGTGATGAAGGCAAATTGTTAAGCTTCATTGTTTGCAAGCATGGTATGAGAATTGAACCTAAAGGAACTAAATAAATTGTAAAGATTCCCCCCATCAAAACAAGAAATACATGCAGTCGTTCCTAGGAAGGATCAATTTTGTAAGACAATTCATCCCTAGTTTTTCTGAAATAGTGAAACCTATGCAAGACATGATAAAAAATAATGTCAAATTAAAAAGGGGACCCAAAGAAAAAGAATATTTCAATAAGATCAAAATAGAAATAGCACAAGCTCCCACGTTTTTATTCCGATAATTTAGTCAATATTTCATCCTCTACACCTTCGCTTCATATATCGCATTTGTGACTATTTTAACACAAAATAACCAAGAAGGGGGTGAATTCCCTATAGATTTCATGAGTTATGACTTACAAGGAGTAGAGATTAACTACCCTGAAGTGCAAAAACAAGCCTACGTTGTATTTAAAGTTGTCAAACACTTCATGACGTTCTTACTCAAATCTAAGACAAAAGTCAGTGTCCCTTACCTCACTTTTAGGAATCTACTAGTACATAAAAACTTAGCAGAAAAAATATCTAACTAGATTACAACTCTACAGGAATATGACATAGAAATTAATCCTACGAAAATTGTCAAAGGCCAAGGGCTATGCAAACTGGTCTCGAAATCATTGAGGGATGAATCACATGAAAATGCATTGTATCAATATCAGGAATTATATAGAAGAGAGATGGATTACATTCTGGTCAACTCAGAACAATGGTTTTTCAAAATTAAATATTACTTAACACACATATCAGCCCCATATTATCTAGATCCCAAGAAGGAAATGACCATTGGGCTCAAGTCCACTCAATATGATATCATCCAAGGAATCCTATGTAGAAATATTTATGATGGTGTTTTCATGAGATGTTTGGAGAAAGGGGGTGAATGAAAGGTCTCATCCGAACTCCATGATGTAACATTCAGTGGACACTATGGTGGAGACACCATTGCTCAAAAAATCCTCAGATCCAAATACCATTGGACCAATTTATTCAAGGACTCTCATTCATATGCAAGGAAATCCTAGTAGTGTCAGATGTCATCCAGAAGAGAAACACAATTTCCTTCCCTTTACAGTCTATCATCATCGAATTCCCTTTTCAATAGTGGGGGTTGGACGTGATCGGTGAGGTCAACCCCAACTCATCTCAGTTGCATAAATACATCTTAACAACTACCAAACCGATTATTTCACCATATGGAGCGAAGCACTCCCCTTGCAGACCATTAATGAAACTCAGGTGACTTCGTTCCTTGAATCCCATTTCATCACCAGGTTTGGAATTCCCGACTCATTAGTATTTGATAATGCTAAGTATTTTTATTCTCTTAAACCAACCGAGTTCAATATTGAATGAAACATTAAAGTTAAGTATTCAACAAATTACTACCCAAAAGGAAATAGTTTGGTAGAGTCAACTAATAATAACCTTATCAAAATCCTCGAGAAAACTATCAACAACAATTAAAGAAATTGGCACCTCGCTCTTCATAATGCTCTTTGGGCTAACAGAGTAACTCCCAAGTCATCCATTGGTAACTCCCCTTTATTCCTAGTCTATGAACAAGAAGCCATTGTGTCGACCCATACTTTCCTACCTTCCTTACAATTGGCCCAATCTGCCTAAGATGAATCTTTCCCAGTAATGCAAGAAAGGTTAACATGTTGTCAAAACTTGAAGAAGAAAGGTAAAAAGCTAAAATGAACCAGAGACACCATCAATAAATCATTGAAAAATGGTTTGAAAATCAATTGTGGGAAAAAACTTTCAAGAAGGAGGCCTCATTCTCAAATGGGACAAATCTAACGAGCTTAAAGGAAAACACACCAAATTCCAAAAAATGTGATTAGGGCCCTATCTAATTCACCATAAATTAGGTCCTGGGACTTTTAGACTTAAAACATTATAGGGAGATGAGGAGGATCTCCTTGTCAATGGCCAAATCCTCAAAAAATATTTCTCCTTTTCACTGATGGTGATGTATCTTTGTACATAGTAGTTTTTCTCTTCTTCTTTTCTTTTCATTTTCTACTGATGTTTCACTTCAAGAGTCCCACATTTCCCCTCGTATCCTCTTTTTCTATGACATTTATTGAACTTGTTTTTTCTTTTTTCACTTTTCATTTTAGAATAAATCATTGTCTATTTTTTCAGACCATGTTTATTTTTTCGCAATAGTAACCCGAGACTGCTAGACCTGTATAAGTTATTTTTTCTTTGAGTGCCTTTCCATATCGAAGTGGTCGATCCTTTCTCAAATCATCTTTTATCTTCATGAACAATGATCGCACTGAAAATAGGAACCCGTTCATCTTTACCCAAAGAAAACTTTTGACCTGCAAATTCCATACCTTTCAATGGCTTCCATCCATTATCCTCTCTTATGTGACCACCCTCATGGCTTGCTAGTGTTTCATTCAAGGTTTCTGAAATGTCCTGAATACAATGTCTTCCACATAACTCCAATGTATCTTCCCATTAATCCCCAATTATAGAATGCATCAATGATTTTTGTTTACAGATCCACAAGAATAAATTTTCAACTTAGACTAGAAAATAGAAGTAACTCTTGTATCATCCCTCTTCCTACTTATCTTCACCTATGTTGCATCAACAATATATAAATTTTATATCTAAAAGGTGGATACAAAAAACATAATCTGAATGAAGTTGAAAACACTACTAAAAGTGTGGGAAGTACAAGTAAACCTGCCAGGGCTATGGATGCTCACTGGCAGTGGGGCCATGCTTGTATGATACCAAGGCATCTTTGTTGGGGCTATGGGCACTCGTTGGAAGTGAAGAAATATTGGGAAAGAGAGATGAGGAAAACACATCAGTGTATAACAGTTGATGAACATTACTTTGTGGTGTCAACCTCAATTTTTCACTGTGGATGTATGAAGTTTCCAATTAACACTCACTCAAATTATGTGGAAGATCACTGGTAGTAGGCTTTACCTATATCCTTCCCTTAGTCCAATGCATCTGGGGTCCTTAAGTTGAATAACTAAATGGACTATTAAAAGGTAATTTATCTTTAACTCTGGTTTAAGTCTCTCTCTTTTTGAACTCAGATATAACTAGTTCTTCGCAATAAGTCGCCATTTGTTGTGGCTCACCTCCCACAACAACCCATTTTTTAAAATTTTTTTATGGGTAACCCTCTTATTTTCCATGCATATTTTCTCCCCTATAAGGCATACATTACTACTTCACTAAGGAAATTTGAACTTAATTCATAACTGATTCAGAATCATTTTTGTTTAAGTGTTTCAATCCACACATCATCCAAAACTCTGATCATCGCACTCTGATAACTCTGGCACATCCACCACACTCCCTTCATGGAACCCCATGGATTATTGCATTAAAAACCAACCTTTCTCACCTCCCTGATTCAGTACAACCTATGAAACTTCCACCTCCCCAAATGACATCCCAATATTGGACCCCTAATTTCCCGATTTATTGATTTTCAATAAGTTTCCTTTATTTCTTTCGGGACCCACCACTTTCTCTAATGGTATCGAATGAATATGCCTCTGATACCATTATTGTTGGGATCAATGTCATGCCCCATCCTCTGTAACTTCGAAGTTGAAACTCTAATATCCTTCTCGATCCTTTCCACATACCTGTCCGACACATTCTCCTAGGCTTAAAGAATATTTTTTCGATATCGTCTTCGTCGAAGCTCAAACATCTCCTCATCCTCTAAAACTCCATTGGATTTGTTCTAAAGTATTACAAGAAATACACTTGGCATGTATTTCTATAAAGTGAAATATTATTGCGATACCTATTCTTCGATGTTTAGTTTGAACCTCACCAATACTATCTTCGACGCCAATATCTCGATGGGTCCCACCTCCCCCCATAATGTTGTATATGGGTCAGGTCGACATGATTTTCTAAATATGAGAGAATATCCTTTCAATACCCTTCTCTTCAGAGATCGAATTAGTCAAGAATTAGTCTGCGATCACTCCCTCTTTGAATGCACAATCTTCTGATAAAGGTCTTATTTTAAGCCCAACCTGGCATCACCTCCGTTACATGAATCCATGCATCCATCAAAATTTAATGAGCACTAAAGACAAAGATAATGGGAATTAACAACAAAGGTTAAGACCATATCTAGAAATATTCTCATACACACCTAAGTTATGCCACATCTATGTTAGTTTAATGTGTGTTATGAGATATAAAAATCTTGTATTTAGACACATATTACGTTGTAATTTTGTGAAGCATCTCTTCTTTCTTGATTCCTTTTCTATTTTACTGAGTGCTACTACACAGATACTGCAATCGCTTGATTAAAGGTAACCCATTTTTTGTTGTTTAAACATTCTTTTTTTGTTACAGTTAATTCACTCTATTTAATTAATATGATACTCATTTTAACATTCTATTACATGAAAATTTGGTAATCTATCATGGAAAGCTAGAACCCCAAAAGGCCGAAGGGCTTGGTGTACTTCTAGACGGTTGCAGGGCCTAAACCATCATCCTGGCTAGTTGAAGCTTTGGTGATCAATATTAATCATCACACTAGCAAAGACCACGGCCCCAGGTATGAATAAATCTACAAGATCTTAAATTCCACAAGTTTACCCGTAGGTGACGAGAACTTGGAAGTGTACCAAAATATCCTGAGAAGCGATATCCATCTAGTAACCACCTGACCACTACTTTTCCCTTCCAACAAGGAAGCACAATGGTGCCTCAGACAATTTTATGCCACTACAATGTTCGTCTTGAGAAAACAAGGGAAGGAGGTAGCATCCCTCAGACATGAAGACATCAACTCCATATATCATCTTCCCATTCCCACCTTCTCTCTAAATGAACCATTATTAAAAGGGTTTACCTAAGAAATCAAAGGACCAACAAAGAAGATGAAGTACTGGTGGGTAGATGAAGATGAAACCCTCAAATAGGGATAGAAATCAGTTCCTACCCATAGGCTCAAAAATACCTACAAGTTTTTGGTTTCCATGCTCTGTCGCCTATATGGAGAAGAAAAGAGTATTCATTTTCAAATTGATTGGCTACTTTGACACACACCATCGTTAGGACGGGACAAATATTCAATTTGGAAGACATCCTTGTTTTCAACATATGTCTATACATGAAGAATATTTCAATTACGAAGAAACCTTATTTTTATATGTTGGCCTACATGATCGATTCCATTTTCTCCTTTGTACCATTTCCCGAACTAGGGTGGAACTAGGACCAAAATCAACCTCCCATCCATGTATATTTCTCTAAATTATGAAGCATTAATTATAGACAACACTTTTATGATATATGCAATATATTTATTTCTCCTCTCTACTATGTCTTATTTGGTTTCCCAAGACACAGAATCTCCTTCGAAGCCAGGAATGGGATGAAAGGAGTAGCCGACCAGTTCCTCTATAAATATTACTCATATATCAGGGTGTATGGCACCATCTGAGCCCCACACATTTTACCATACTGTGTCCTAGACCATTTGTTGATAAGGTAAATTGCATACCAAACCATGGGGTCAGGGTTTACTACATTATTGTAAACCAACAACAAAAAACTTTGGCCAGTTTTCCCTATTCACATTGGAAATTACACTATTTCCAATAGCCAACATGAAACAAATGAATCATAAGCCCTACAAGATATAATCATATTCTTGGGAAATCCTAAAGACCATGATCCTCATAAGTTGGCGATAAACCATGCTAGGTATGTCGGTCTCACCCATCCCAATATCCATGTTGTCAATTTCGAGGAATATAAGTTTAAGACAACTCTCTCTTATGATGAAATTCTACACTAGTTTCCCCATGATGCTGTCAAAAAGGAGCTTAAACTTGAACAAGAATAGATCAAGAGGGAAACACTAAACCAGTTCCTAGGTTACTTCCGAGTGAACAAGATACTGAAGTCACCAAATAACAGGAGAAAACCAAGAAAGAAGAGAATATTGAACAAAAAAGGCTCCAATCTTAGAAAGATTATCAGAAAAGACAAACTGAGAAGAAGAACAAAAAATAACATGAGTGCATGGCACATGAGATTGCACTCCAAAAGAAGAAAGAAAAAGAATCCAAAACGTTTGCTGAAAAAGAAAAATCAAAGAGGTTAGATGATGAAGTACAAGCTAAGAAATTAGTTGATGAGGAAGAGAAAAAATGATTAGTCGATAAGGCTGAATCTAAGAAGAAAGAAGATGAGCTATTGAAGCATAGTTCAAGCCATACGTCTATCACACCATCGAAACCCAACATGAGAATGTTTAATGTATATCCTCTAGAATACACTCCCATGAATACCATTCCAAGAGATTCCTCCTTCTCCTCCCATGCCCTAAATTTTGAGGGCTCTATAGTAGCCATTGGAGACTACTACTTTGATAACAAAACAACAAGTATCGAGAAAATATCAGCCAAGAGGAAAATAGGAGAACACGCCATGTAAAAATTATCTATAGGGAGGGTATTAGAGTAGAAAGTAGGGCCCAACCCTGAAGAGAATGTGGTCCAAGAAGCTTCAACACTCAAATCTTTCGCATGGTTAAATGCCTCATCTATCCTTGAGGTATCCAATGCCCTAAGCACTTCTAGGAACAAAGTAGTTGAATTGGAGAAAAAGTTGCAAAGTGTGAAGAACAAGTTCACCATAGATGTCCAGGAAGCTGTAAAACCAACTAAAAGTATCAATTTAGAGAAGATGAACATAGTCCTACAAGCCCAAGGAGATCAGATGAATGTAGAATTTGAGAAAAGGATGAAAATACAACATGACACCCATATAAATGAGTTAGTGGTGGAAAATATGAAACTCAACAAAACCATAGAAGAGATCAAAGCATCAACATTCACTGTGGAATCTATCAAGGCACAGGAAGTGGCACTGAGTGAAGAATTAGTGACATGAAAGAATGAGCTCCTCGATTTGCTAAGTAGCATACATCCTGAGTGAGAGGAACAACTCAGGCTGTAAAGCACATTAATAGAGAATCAATAAAGTTATCAGGAAGTGAGCGGAGCCTTAAAAGAGATGCTCAGTTGGTAGAATATGCACCAACATCCACCTACCACACTGTCAGTATATTTGAAGAGGGAAATACTTAGATGATAGATGATCTTTGACACTAGAAAACCTCTCTTCATGAGTGCACACACCACCCAAGGAGAAACAACCGACACCTGTGAAAAGTTATGGAGAAATGAAAATTATCTCGTGGAAGATTCAGGGGTACAACCAATGCAGTACATCGATGAAATACTATCGTTCAAAGCCATAATGGTTGAGGTGGAGAATCACAAGAAATCCAACCAAGAAACCATCTAGAATCTATGTCAATTTGAATAAAAAACAATTAAAGAACACCTGTTGAAACTTGCCCGACTCACCCACAAAATCCAATCCTTCATCAAGAACGCATCGGAACAGTTGTATCAAGAAGTATTCTCAAAAATTTAAAATGGAGAATTGGTCTTGGAGAGATTGCAATCAAGAAACCTTGAGAGCATATTAAGAGATCATTCCATTTGGAAAAAATACCAAGATCAAATCTAGGAACATGGCAGTTCATGGTTACAAATTCCATAGTTCTTTCTAGATGTTGCCTTCTTCGGTTATTGTAATCTCAATTTTGAAATCAGAATATGAAGAGTCCGTTTTTGTAAAATTTCCCTAATCTCGTGATTTCAAAAAGAGAACAATTGTAAACATTCAATCCTCACTATAAACAAGGGGGATTGTCCATTTGAAAGAGCTTTTGGTTTTCAGAATGTAGCAAGATAGTATTTATACTGCAAGTTAATTTGAACTGAGAGACATTATAGTTGAAGATTATGGTGTTGATGTTCATGAATGTGACTATTCTATTTATGCATGTCTCTTACTGTAGTTTTTGAATATTGATTGATGAATTACTTCTAAATCAATGCTTGCAATTTACAATTACCATGATTTTTAGAATGAGTACAACGATAGCATAATATAGTTAATTAATCAATTTCTTGATTCTAACACAATGTGTTGTTGAACTTGTATATTAATTGTGTTATGAATTTATTCTATGCAAGTAATACATATATTTTCACTGTATTCATTTTTTGTTATTTTTCTCCTAATTAGGATAGGTTAGTATAGAATTAGTTAGAGACTGCATCTTAGAATAATAATCATACATCTTATCTTAACTTTAATTAGTTGGAATTTTTTATATTTTTAATTCATCTAAGAACCTTCGGTCCTAATATTCATATTTAGCTAGTATGGTAACCAGGCCAAAAAAAAATCGGAAGTACTACTCCAAACAAGAGTGGGTCTAATCGGGACTTGACATCAAGAATTTTTCCCTCATCTGATTGAGCAGGTCAAAATGGCCTGTCAACACTACTAAAATGGATCGAGAAAATATTCAGAAAGAGGAAGAAGAATATAGGACTTGAGGATAGAATATTTATAAACCTTGTTGCAAAAACACAAAGAAAGACTCGAGGCTCAAGAACGTGAAAAGAAACAAAAAGAGGAAGAAATAGGAAGGAAGGTTGAGGAAGCCGAAAAGAGATATCATCATAGAACGAAGGTCGAGGACGAGAAAGGAAAGACTGAGATAGAAGAGAACAAAGGAAAAGATCCATCCCCTAGAGAAAATAATGGGGAAAGTTCAAATGATAAAGAGATTAAGAAGAACGAATCAATGGGAATAACCGAAATAGAATAAGAAAGAAAAAAGAAAGAAGATGAGGAGAAATGAAATTTTTCCAAATCCTATGAGAAAGGTCTCAAGAAAGATAACACATTTGTGACCATAAACCCTACCACAAGCATACTCAATGTTCCTCTGGAAGAGTGCACTCTTCTATTAACCATCGCAGGGAGTCTTTTAGTCACATCTACAAGTATTTGGATTGAAGGTGCAGTTGTAGTTGTAGGTGACTATTATTATAGCCACAAAACTAAGGCCATTGAAATAAGGACAACCAAGAGGAAGAGAGAAGGAGTTGATGTTAGTCATGGGATAACTGAATGGGTTATCAAGTGGAAAGCAGGACTAGAACCCAAAGATAACGCATGACATGCAACCTCATCACTCAATGATTTTATTGATGTTAATGTTATGTTGATCTATGAAGTAACAATAGCCCTAGACATAAAAAAAAAAATAGTGGAGCTTGAAGCTTCCATTAATACAATCAAGGAATATGCATCTAGTGAATTCAAGAAAGAGGCCACAACAGGAAAATAGTCACACAAAGAAGAGCTAGAGAAAGAATTGAGGCTTGAAGAAAAGGACATGACATTAGAATTTGAGAAAAGGATCAATCTAAACCAAAAGATGCACCAGGAAGAAACATAAAAACTTAAACCTATGCATGATCAAGAAGTTGCAAAGTTTAAGGGGGGAAAATTAGAAACTAGTGCATATAATGAAAATATAGAAGAACAAGTCAGAAAATTGCAGCAAGACAACATATTATGTCAAAGGCAATAGAGGAAAATAAGAAAAAAATAGTAACATTAGAGGTAATATGAGAATAGGCCATCAGAGAAAATGAAATACTGACAAATATGCAAAAAAAAATATTTCTCTTACTGCACAACCTCCAAAATAATTGGTCACACCACATGAAATTAGTTCAACAAATGAATGCCATGAAAGGAAAATATCAGAAGGTTCAAAATGCATATGACCATATCATCCAATGGAAAGATGTTTGTGATAACCCTTCTAGTAACTTGTAGATGTATACAAACAAGCAGAAGATCAAAGATAAAATTTTACTTAAAATAGGGAAATCCATCCTTAATAAAATGAGAAACACTCGAATCAAGCTAGCATAAATCTATGGAGAGTTTTCGAGGAGCTACTAGAAAAGTTCAGAATGGAAAACAAAGTAAAGTTAGGAAAAACAGGGTCAACACATACAATGATATAAGATGTCAGGACTAGAAGGAATATGAGCATGAAGGATATTGAAGCCATAAAATAAATTACTCAAGGAATGCTCAATAATAGAAAAGTTAATCCGAATCAACTCATCATGTTAATTATAAATTTCATACAACTGATGTAGGAAGTACTAAAGACAAAAGTCATAAGTCCAATTTGTAACATAGAACTAGAACTGGAAAAGATTCAGTTAAACATAATAGATTCCATCCTCAAGGACTTCACATTATGGAAAAGATTCATCGACAAAGTGCCACCTCTGAAATCCACTTGATCATTGTAACATAATACTACATCATAATCATTGTAATATCCCAATCGGGAATGGGAAATGAAGATTCATAATTGTTCATTAATCATCTGATAGTTACAAAGCTTGAACCGTAGCTTTTGATATTCTATAAAAGAGGTGGATCTAAAGGAAGGACATTTGCACTTTACATTGCAGGTTGTAGTATTACTCATAATAAAGAGAGAGGTGATTTTGGAATTGTGATAGTGGTGAATGTAGTTTTGACTATTCTTAATGCATTTGTTTATTTTGAGCACTCCATGTTCATGTGTATGAATTTTTTCTACAAATGTTCATGTATGCTTAAATTGTCACAGTTTCATTTATCGAATGCAGTTATAATATTGTTGCATGTGATAACATTTTTTTTTAATTGTTCTCTCAATGATGTTAATGTGCTTACACACCTTTTGAATTCATGAACTATTTATGATTCAATGGGTAATTATTCTTAATTGCACTTGATTTCTTTTAAACATCTCCTAATCATGATAGGATTAGCTTAGTTTAGAATTGCATATTAGAATAGCCATAGATAACATCACTTAGTTTAATTTTATATTTCAATTCATTCTAGGACCTACATTTCTCAGATTTATATTTAGATAGAAGATTTATTTTGGCAACCAGGCCAATATACTGGTCAGAAATTCCATCCCAAATGAGAGTGAGTCTAATTGGGACTTGCCATCAGGCATTCTCCCTTACCTAATTGAATGGGCCTTTTGGACCCGTCAACAAGTAGAAACATCAATTGGAGGAGTTACTAAAGGATTATAGAGGAGTTTCCCTTGAGCCTAAAGGGATACCACCAAAAAGGGAAGTGGAGCATGAAATATGGTTATTTCCAGACTCCCCATTGCCAAATATTGGGCTATATAGGCAGTCCATTCTGGAAGCAAACAAAGTGAAGAAGTCGTTGCAGCAGTTGTTTGAGTAGGGTGTGATTTGACCAAGCACCTCACCTTGTGGGTCACCTATCATAAGTGTACCAAATAAGGATGGGACTTGGCGAATGTGTGTCGACTAAAGAGCATTGAACAAGATTACACAAAAAAATGGTACCCTTTTCCCATGATCGGTGATCTATTAGATCAATTGCAACATGCAAAATATTTCACCAAGTTGGATCTCAAATTGGGACGCCACCAGGTACGCATCAAGGAAGAAGACACCTGGAAGACTGCCTTCAAGACAAGGAAAATTTTGTATGAATGGTTGGTCATGCCATTTGGTTTATGCAATGCACCAACTACATTTATGAGACAAATAAATTATGTATTGCACCCATATCTAGATTCATTCATTATAGTCTATTTGGATGATATATTGGTTTATAGTGCTACTTGGGAGGAGAACATCTCACATCTCATGAAGGTGTTAGGGACTCTAAAGAAGCACCAATTGTTGACTAACCTCAAGAAATGTGAGTTTTCTCAACAGTATTTGGTGTATTTTGGGTATGTGATCGATGGAGGGGAGCTCAATATAGATCCCAAAAATATGGAGGCCAACATGAAATGGCTAGTTCCTACAAATGTCATTGAAGTTAGGATTTTTGTTTGGGAAGCACATTACTTGCAGAATTTATAGCTTCATTTTCAACCATAGTTTCACCACTCCACACCATAACAATAAGTGGAAAGAGTTTATAGTTGGGGAAGAATCAACATCAGGATTTGGATGAGTTGAAAATAAATATCATTCAAGCACAAGTTCTTGCATTACCAAACTTGCAAACTTATTTCTAGGTGGATACAAATGCAAGTGGGTATTCCATGGGAGTAGTTTTGATGCAAGGAGGAAGGCACGTATGTTATCATTCTAAAATATTTCATGGGGAAGTTCTAAACTATCCAAACTATGACAAAGAACTATGTGCCCTAGTTCAATTATTCAAGAAGTGGAAAAACTATGTGATGGTAAAGGAGACCATCATCGACATAGATCACCAACCACTACATTATTTGCAATCCCAGAGTAAGCTACATTACAAGTGGATGGGGTTTTTATAACAATTTAATCTAGTCATCAATTATAAGAAGGGAAACAAAAACAAGTTGGAAGACATGATTTCAAGGTCACCTGCATCCAAGATTACATATTTGGGAACTCTTTTTCACATGGATTCTTTTAACCATGATGCATATAGAGAGGCATACACAAAAGGTGAGGACTTCAAGGAGGTGTTTCAACTACTACATGTTCAAAATAATATACAATAAGGTGACAACAAGGATGACTATCATTTTTAGAATGGTTTACTCTACAAGCTCGACATGCTCTATGTCCCTAAAGATGAACAATTGTAGCTTATTAGAGAGGATCACACCTCCAAGGTTACAAGGAATTTTGGTGTTGGGAAGACAGTTTCCAACTTACAGAGGTATGTGTACTGGCCCAGAATGTAAGAATATGTAGCATGGTATATCATAGGATGTGTACTTTGTTGTACCATCAAGCCTAGTAATAGGAAGGAAGGTCTATACCATCCCTTAATCGTACCCACTCGACCTTGGGAAAGAATTTCCATGGATTTTGTGGGAGGTTTACCAACAACCAGGAAGGGACTTGGCTATCTAGTTGTGGTAGTTGGCAAGTTCAATAAGATGTGCATTATCATGTCTTGTAAAAATACCATCAAAGGACACTAAGTAACAAACATGTTCTTTGAAAAGTTCTAGGTGCACTTTAGGATACCGAGGATCCTCATCTTAGACAGGGATACTAGATTTCTCAATACATTTTGGACTACATTGTGGGAGAATATGGACACTAAGTTGATGAGGTCTACAACATTCCATCCACAAAAAAATGGTAAAACATAGGTTGTCAACAAGACTTTGGTGCATCTTTTGAGGGGTTATAATCAGAAGCATCCAAAGACCTGGGATGAAAATATGATAGAGATACAACACTGTTATGATAGAGAAGTCCACACTTCTACTAGTAAGTCACCTTTTGAAACTTTCTTTGGGTATTTTCCACCTT
>CBVK0100172833.1:0-12609 GCA_900067695.1 Picea abies
AATGGTGTATGATCAAGGAATAAAAGGTGTATTTATGCGGTCCAACACCACTCAGGAATCAAGAAGCAGGAAACAATTTCAAGAAGCTAGAAATGGTTTTAAGAAGCAGTTTTAGGGAATGAGTGAGAGAGATAAAATACAATGAAGGAACCCATTATTAATTTCGAAACTATGGGGAATTTAAGAGTTTCTTATAACCAGATCTGTTAGACCAAAAACCTTGAGCACAGTCAGTTGACAAATGCAATATGAAACCAAAGATTAATCCCCTACATTTAAGTTTCAGTCTGTGATTCCCCCATCTATTGTATTTTTGTTCTTGTAAAGCATATTATACCATTTTTTATTTCTTGTATTAGATCTAATTTATAAATCTAATACAATAGATTATACCTTATGCTCAGTGTTACTGCATGATGTTTAATCCTGATACATAAATGATGTCCTCTTAATGAATGACCATTTCTTATCAATTTCTTGTACATTTAAATCATATGTAGATGGTACCTCCTTGAATTTAAATGTATGAATATGTTAACTCTTTGAAGCATGTGTTTATTGATATGTTTAACTCTGTTACAGCTTCTGAACTCTTAATTTCTTAGCACATTGTTCTTTTCCACAGAATTTATGATTCATTTTTAACAGTTCCCTATATGTTTATTCTGTTTTTCCTCTAATCCACCATTTCATCCTCCTTTCAAGTTGATTGCATGAGACACTCATGGAAAAATGCCTCTGATAGTTGAGAGTATTTTTCATATAAACTGAGATTGTTTGAGGTCCTTTCATTTTGAGAAAGAGAGAGGGAAAAACTTCCCAAAATATTGCACAATTATTTTATTTCAAATATGGCCTTAAGATTCATTCTAAGTCTTGGCCCCTAGGGTGCCTCGACATCATTCCAATAACATCTTGGAACATCTCGAGGGATAAAAATCGCGAGGTTACTTGGTAATAAAACCAAATTTACCCTCAATGTCTCCACTCCACTAGTCAACTAAAGATAATATTCTCCTATAATGTAGGAGAGGTTCCTAAAAAATAGGATACCATCAATAATGACTAATAAACATAGGAAAATAAGAAAAAAATATCCTAGGTCTTTGTAATATATCCAACAATTAAGCTATATCATTCCTGAAGTAGTTGGAAAAACTAGTTTATTTTTGGACTCTAGCTGAACCTCGACATATAAGTTTGGCTTCAATGGTTGTTGTAATCTAGGGATTAGAAGCATACATTCAAGTTGAGACTACATCGTGAATCACATCAATAACACACACAACCCAACAAATAGGAGATAATTTAGGGAAGGATATCCATTTCAGTTTGTATTCCATCTTTAGGGTTATTTATACAATGGGTAAATGGTTGGAGTGGTTGTACCCACTCCAACTAATCCTTTATTTAGTTCTCTTATCACATGTGTGATTACACTATGCTTGATTACATATATATCTATACATTTGATTAATTTATAATGTCTAATGTATAACATGTATGTGATGACTATTGGGGCATAAGAGGCCTCCCAACAATGGTTGTAGTCATACTAAGAATCCCTTGATCTCTCTATGGAAAAATAGGACCATCCTAAATGATGACACACAATGAAAAAGAAAACAATGAGGACAATGTCCTAAAATCCAATGAATAAAAATATTATGAACCCGATTTGACTAAATCGTATTAGCAACATGATGGAAACAAATCTCATAAACACGTCTAAAACTAAAAAACGTTGGAGAACATTAATTTCTTCCTAATATACAACATGGAAAAGTAAATTTGAATGAATGTTAGATCAATTCTAAAAACCAAGAATAGTTCTTTGAACAAAATGAGATCCAACGAGATCAAGATACCTTGCATTTGGGAGACAATTATTTGAAATTCGAACATAATTAGAACATGTATTGAGAATAGGCCTAATGTGGATTTTATAGTGTGGTGGTGATGAAGAGATAAAGTCCTATAAGTGTTTGTTTTGTGGAGCATGGGGCCACAGAGTAAAAACATTTGACAATCTCCCCATTGAATCCTGTTGTATCATATGAAAAATTAATACCAAAGAAACCAATGATTTTCCTAAAATAAACAAGATCCCTCTCAAGAAATATGAAATGAAAAAAGTCACATATGAGGACCAACCATGAAAATATTCATTTCTACTCTCTCGGGAGATAAAATATGAAGATGGAAATGTTGATAAAACAATTCATTGATGTGGAGGATAAATTGGATTTCATTGAACAATACCAAATGTTGGATCAAATCTTGAGGGATTTATAATGACATATATAGTGAGCACATAAGTTCCATTTCTAGCAAAGTCCATATTTGTGGGTTTTTGTCACAAGTGTAGGAAAAGTCCCCTTAAGATCAACAGTTGTGGATTGAGCACCTAAAAAAGGATAACATAGTTAAAAAAAACCTATATATATATATTTACATATACCAAACCCTATCTCATATAAGACATGAAAATCCAAAGCATGAAATAAAATCTACTTAACATGAACATAAGGATTTTAAAGAATTTAATTTTTCCATTACCATAATAGGAAGGAAAAAAATAAGCACCTATAGATTATCTTGGTGAACTCAAATGGGATACAGAGTCCTTCCTTGTAATGGGTCCTTATATTCCTTAGTGTACTTATGATTCTCTCCTTAGTTTATGAATAAGGTAAATATGATAGAAAAATGAGATGAAGAGGAATGGGTCCTCAAGATTATAATAACATTCTAGCAACATAACCTTACTTATGTGTATGGATGGAGTGAGTGAACTCAAGTTATTTATTTATAGTTGTGTATTTCATAACCCACTTGACATGGTATTCCTTATAGTGGTTATAGATAATTGGATCAAAGTTAAAAATAGAAATTAGGGTATAACATGGTCCGCATGTAACTAATATCCAATCAAAACAATTTGGACACACTGATGGGCATAAAAAACAATCAAAATTAGTGATTTTAAGGGGTGGAACACCTTATGGGGGGTATATATGTACTATCCATGCCCAGATAATGGGGGTAATTTCTGTGCTGACCACCTTTGGTTAATTTCAAGGTTTGATTATGATGATTCTGGTAAGTTTGAGATCATAAAATGGTGGAAAGGAGATGGAAATGAGGCTTATGCATTTCAATAGTGTTGCATTCCTGTTTAAATACCAAAAATGGAGAAAATGAGTAGTTTTGAGGTGATAATGATCCATAAACTTGAGGAGATATTTTTTGAGACCTAATAAATCAATTGAAGGTATTGGTATAAGGAACACAATTATTAATACATAAATGGTCATGGATATTCCACTAGACCAACTTGTTACAATATATTTTATAATAATATGAAAATCCCTTATTATGTAGTGTTTTATTTTACATTAAGATTTAATGTTACTAGATTAATGCATGAAATACTGGAATTAACTAAAACTAAAATGAGGGAAACTAAGAAAATAAAACACCATCCACGCAATGGAAATAATATGTATCTTGTGAAATCAAATATGGGAAAAACACAGCTAGAAGGTGAGGCCTATGCTCTACTCCTTTTTTACTATGCCTTTTGAAGTGTTTTGTATTGAGAATTGTATAGAAACTTCTTATATATGGAGAATCAATAACAAATTTTGTAGGATAATAACTTTGTGGCCAAGCATGTAGAATACAATATTTATAGTATATCACAATGTATATTCTTAAGTGAATGCATAGTGGTATGAATTTGTATCTTTATGTTATTAATAAGATAATTGAGGGTGTTCACTACCAAGCTATAATACAAATCTAGAGAGTAATATCTTGGTTTTGACCCTTTGGAAGTCTCGAACTTGGTCATGTATATTTTGTAATTATGCTTATCATTTCAATTTTTTGTTACACACTGCAGTGATTTTGAAATACATATAAACATGATCATTTTTAATTTAATAAAAGGTTCCAAGACTACTTATGGAAGAGAATCAATGGGGCTATGAGTCCATTAGAGGGAAAATTTAAGTGGATCCAAGGGGATTGAACTATGTCTCATTATCTTGTCATATCCAATCCATAACACTCTTACATATGATTTTCCTATTTCCACTTCATCCAAATGTATATGTTGGTTAAATTAGAAATATGGTCAAATAATTTGATTACTTCAAGTAATTGCATCCTACACTCAATCCTACCTCTTACTTTTAGTAACCAATTCCCACCATCAAGAAACCAATAAACAAGTGGAGGGAATGCTCCTCACTCTCACCCCATTCATGAATTTAACAAGGGAACTTGAATTTGGGGATAATAGCTTGAGGAAAACGGAGTTTTTCATGAAGGAAGTACCATTCCAAGTCTCATATGATCCATGGCGATATGAAAGAGAGACTACTATGTGATATAATGTAAGGTGCCATATGTATTATAATAAGTATAAATATAAATATTGCAACAAATAACAATAGAAGAACAAAATATAGAGAATAATAACACCAACAATGATACCTTTATTGATATAAAGCCAAGTTCACTTTCCTCTTCAAGGGGGAAACCTCCACCGGATTAGAGCTCTATTACAATAATTCTCAATAAAAAAATTTCCCACACCTTCTACTTCAAATTATACTAATTCTATATTCTAAAGAACATTATAGAGGAACATATTTCTAGAAGAGGAAGCTTCTATTAAGTCTTCTTACATTAGATTTGTTTATTTCTAGAAGAGGAAGCTTCTATTAAGTCTTCTTACATTAGATTTGTTTATATTATTATATAGGCCTTATTTACTAATGTTGTAATTTATTACATAGAAAGCATATTATTCTATCTATGCGAGGGGTTAGGGAGGTTAGGTCCCTAACATATTACACACCGAGAATGAGTAGAAACATATATTTCTAAACCTTTGTACATTTTTGGCATGTTGGGTTTTCTAGAAATCCATAATTTGTTGTCCAAGAAACCACATACTATTATAAATCAAACATGAAAGTAGATAGTGGGGCTCTTTCTACACATATTGAATATCACAAAGATGAATATCATTCTCGAGGAACTAAAGAGTGGAGAAGGATGTGGCTTCCAATGTTCTATGGGGTAGTAGAGGAGTGTCAAGATATTGTAGTGTGACTTAACACATAATATTGAAACACAACTAGATATATAGAGAATATGACTACAAAAAACTAGATATAAGAGACAGTAAGATGAGATATTCTAAGATACCCCTATATTATGATAATCAAAAGAAGGAAATAAATTTTCACTTTCCTCTTAAGGTGCGAAAACGGCTTCCAATGTTCTATGGGGTAGTAGAGGAGTGTCAAGATATTGTAGTGTGACTCAACACATAATATTGAAACACAACTAGATATAGAGAATATGACTACAAAAAACTAGATATAAGAGACAGTAAGATGATATATTCTAAGATACCCCTATATTATGATAATCAAAAGAAGGAAACAAATTTTCACTTTCCTCTTAAGGTGCAGAAACATTCACTAAAAAAACATCCAAATACAACAATGCATAACAAATATTCCATACCCTCCTATCTCTTTAAATATATTAACAATATAAAACCCTAATTACTTGTGGTCCCATCACTAATGGGTACCAACTACCTAGTGGTCCTTATAAATCAAACCATTTTACATTAAATAGTTGTCCACTACTGTCTAATGGGTCATATTCAAAGAGGATTTCTACATACAAGATTTTTACATACAACAATTGAATAACTCCTATGTAGTCTAAAGTAGGGAGGTTAAGGTAGGAATCTAACATTCCCTCTACTTGAAAAGAAATATTGTCCACAAGTATGGAGATAAGGAGATCGTTGAAGAATCATGGCTAGTTATGATGTGGCATCTTTGGGTTTCATATCTTTCCACTAGATCAATACTTCATGGACCATGTGATGGCATAATTTACACTCTCTGGTATCCAAAACTACTTCCAACTAGAGCCAAATGGATATTTCTTCATCAAGTTCTAGTAAATTTGTTTCCAATTTTCACTTCAATCCCATGACCATATTTCAAATTATATGCCAATTGTCCAATAAATTAGATGATTTCATAGGGTCCATAGGACATTTTTGCTAATATATGATGCATTTTGTCTTAAATTTATGTTTTTAAAGGGTTTTAGGTGAGAAATTGATGTAGGAGAATCACTCCACCTCATCGATGTGCCAACATTCCATCACATCAAAGAACATTCAAGGAAGGGGAGAGGCACCAACCCTCTCGTTTTCCCCTCATTTTTAAATTTCAAATGTAATATTAAATGAAATTAAATGATGTATGTCTATAAAGGCCAAATCGATGCCTTCGTGCAGGCAAGAGATAAGGTCTCTTTTAATGGCTGACAGGATGATGGGATCTAGATTTGATTCAGACTAGATGGCCATTGAATGTAAATCAATGTAATTTAATGAGAGTTAGGTGAGTTGGAGGGATAGCTTGAGGATCCCCTATTTTGTAAAAAGATCTTTGTATCATATTTCATTAGGATAGTTATGAGCGAGTAGATATCTCAAGAGAGGAGAGAAGAGCCAAGACTCTGTAGCAGTTAGAGCTCATGTATTGTAATTGACATTCTAGTTTTAATACAAAAGAAGATATTTCCCTATTTATCAATTCATGTGTGGTGAATTTTTGTTGATGAATGAATTTGAAGGTTATCTGTGTGTTTATGCGTTCATATATGTTGTAGGTGTATGTGTTAGTTTTTCATTTGCAGGATTAAGACAAAATTCTTTAACTGTGAGTTTGTTGGAGTATTTCTGGGTTCTTTAGGCTAAATGAAATTAGTGCATGACAAAGTATTAGAAACTCTATGAGCCAATGCAAGGAGTGCATATATGAACTATGCTTCGAGTTTAGAGGAGAACATTCCAGGAGGGCACATCAAAATAGTTTACAAAATCAAGAGGAGCCTCAAGGATGATGAACACCTTGGAGGAGAAACTGTGCAGAGGAGGCACAAAGAGATAAAATTGTTGAAGATTTTTTAGAGCTCTACCAGGAGGGCATTGAGCAGGTGAAATTTTGCACAGGTGAACTCTATTTCGAGTTGTTAGAAGAGGAGTTTCAAGGATAAGACACTCACATAGTTACTGAACACTTTGTAAGATCAACAAGGAGTGCTTGAGAAGAAGATTCCAAGAGGACATAGATATCCCTTCAAGGAACAAAAGCGATAGAGACTTTTGAGGTCTAAGCAATTGAATCTCATAGGAAGAAGAGCTCTTGAACACTCTAGAGGAAGACTTATGAAAGGAGTGAACTAGGCCAACACTTAGACAAGTGTTGAAATAATCCATTTGAAAGACTTCATCGAGCACCGAGGTTTGAACTTGTTTCAAGATTCAAGAAATCTCAAGTGGAAGAGCGCAAAAGTTGCCAGGAGGGCACCAAAAATATTCTAAGGAAGCAGAAGGGTCGAGTCCCCTAGAAATATGAGCAAGTTTGAAAGCTCAGGAGGCGTAGTGCAAAGTTGCATCCAGAGTGAAAATGTGCGTTAGCGCTGAGGTTAAATTTCATTTCCAAAGCTCAAAAGGAAAATCACTTTCGAGACCCAAGCATTTGGGCTCACAACAAAAGGTTCAGAGGCTAAAGCCTTTGGACTCTTAGAAATTTCCCCAATTTCAAGAAAAAGTGCAAGCTTAGGAGGCAGAGCAACAAAAACCATTGAATCAAGCTATAGGGAGAGATATGGACCGCTAGATCCACATCTAGACACTAGTAGGAGCACGTCGAGGAGGAGAGTATATCCTAGCCATCATATCTGGGCACAAAGGACCAACAACCGTTAGATCTAGGCAGGGTGCACACACCTTAATCCTTTCAATGTACACAGGAGAGCGAGATAACAGAAGTCCCGGAGTCCTGAATCCAGTCGGGATCATCCATCGTCAAGGTTGACAGGTGGAGGAATATCTGAGACTTTGGAGTGGGGGTACTCTGGGAGTTCTCGGACAAGAAGAGTGTGAAATTTTCTAAGCTCCGAAGAGCGGAGTATATCCTAGTCATCGATCGCCAGGAGTCACGTGGACTTAGATCAGTGCTTCGCTAGTTCGCTAATCAAGAGAGACATAGGTAGGAGAAGTGAAGACTTGCAAAGTCCAAATTCATGAGGTCATCAGGGCCATATGTGAAGGCGGACACTTGGAAAAATATCTACTAGTCCAAATACTTAGCACTCCAGAGGTCTTGTGGAGAAGTTTTTTGGAATAACCTGAAGCATCGGAGCCTAGAATTATGGTGGGACATTGATTTAAGGAAGTGATGGGGATCATTGATCCTTGCACCAATTATGTTCGTGGTTCAGGGTTCAGAGAAATTGGCAACGACTATAGTGGAAACGGTTGAAGCCCAAAATTCTGAGGAGGTTTAGGAGGTTTGGCCCCAGGTCATAGCCCAAGGTTGCATGGGGTAAAGGGCCTAGCCCAAAGAGCTAGCATCGATTGTTATTCAAACTTTCAAATTAGGGAGAAGGGGCTTAATAGGAGCCCGTGGGTCTCACAGGACATGCGCCTTAGGAAAAAAGGGGCTTGTGTATAGTGGTTTTGGGTACCAGCAGGGACCCAAAGAGTCAATGAGACTCAACAAATTGGAACGATCCTTGATCGGGAGGTTGTGCAGCCCCGAGGAGGGAAGGGGGGTCTACATCAGAAACATTTGATCTTGTACTGCAAAATAACATATGGATAAATGTTGGTCTACTTGTTCATTCATTCTTTTTTTATCCATAATAAAATTGTCCTTTAGTGTGTGAATAATGGATTCTCTAGTGTGGAGTGTGTTATACATTGCCTAAACCTTGTAGGTACCTCATAGAAAGGAAGTTATTAATAATGGTTATAGATATCTTCATATGTGTTCTCTTTGGTAGCTCAATGATAAGAGGTATTGTACCACTACTATGCAAGGGAAATCCAGTGTGCTCATTGGTGTTATTTTTTAGAAGAAAACAATTAGAAATAGGTTACTAACCACTTGTTGACCAAATTAGTTTGACCATATGTCTGGTCATGATAAGAATTTCTCATGTTCAACTGGGTACCCTGACATTTAAACAAATCCTTCCAAAATTTCTTAGTGAAGGTCATGTATTTATCTGAGAAAATGGAAGTGGGCATGCCATGTAACTTAAAAATATAATCCAAAAAGACTTGGGAAACTGAGGAAGGGATAAATGGGTGTGATAAGGAACAAAAGAATGTACCCAGATCCCATACAGAGGCACAATATTACATATTTATCTCTGATACCCTTCAGTAGATAGCAAATTTACGCATGAAAAATAACAAGAAATCATATGCAAAACTTATGAACCCCATAATTATAATTGTATGCTAGTCACTAAACTTAACATCATTTTAAGCCATAAATGTTTCATAGAAGTAACACATCATAAATATCACAAAAACCATAACACTTATCTTATGAGAAAATGTCACCAACTGGCTACATATGAGGGACGTTCCTCCCAAATTTAGGATCTCTTGCTCTAGTTATATTAATAGAAGGCCAGCTCCGAGGTGGATCTATGAGTCCACATGGAGGAAATGACTCCTATGGATATATACTATCCACAAAAAAACCCAATACCTAATAATTCATAGTGATCTGGCTCCTATAATAATTCCAACTGCCAAACTATCTTCCCCATCAGTCTACACAACCCAATGCATATGGTTAATTTCTTTGCATTGTATTCCCTTATAAAATCGTCATCCCCTCCAAGGATCTAGATCATACTAGCTATGAATATTCAATCCAATGGATCCAGGAAAGTCAAACTATAATTGGAGTCCTCACAATGGAACTTACAAATTCTCTTGGGTGATTTCTCATCTAGAACTCTCCATAAGAATGAAAACTTGGTTGTTTATGTAATTCCTATCTCAACTAAGATATTTTTTCATATGTTGTAATATTCACCAATACTGAAGAGGGGGGGTGAATCAATATTGAGCACTTTTTACCACTTTTAACCAGAACATGTAATCTTTAACTTATCAATGATTCCACTCACTTATGATTTCATTTAACATGTCATAAATATATAACCATAATAGTACCATTCAAAAATGCATCACATCATACACAACACACCCAAAGTTTATGTGGAAATCCAAATGGGAGAAAACCATAGAATTCTTTGTTATATATCGAAATATTACATTCATAGGAATGAACAAATTCCAAATTCTCCAGCACTAACTGGAAGAAGGATCCAACCCCCTATTTATAGGATCCAACCTGAAGGAAGCTACAACTTCCTGAATTCTTCAACCACAGTTGGAAGGAGGATCCAACCCCCTAATTCACAGTCTCCAACCTGAAGGAATCTCCAACTCCCTATATTCTCCATCTCTAACTGGAAGGAATATATAAACCTCTTATTTATAGGCTCCAACCTAAAGGAAGATATGAATCCCTGCATTATACCACCATATCACCCTAAAATATAAGTGTAGACTCAACCTGCGATCCAGGTGGAAATCGATGGCCATCCACATATTCCACTAGCTCAAAACAAGGGTTTCCACCATGGTAGATTTTCTGTCACTATCCCTGTCTCTATCACTATCTTATTCTCTGTCACTATATATGTCTCTGTCACTGTCACTGTCATTGCCTCTATCACTGATACTGATATCTCATCATCAACATTATCATCAACAAAACCATATCCTCTTACATAAATCATATACCAAGGTCAATAACATATCTCAACCATATGCCCAATATCACCAAGATATACATCCACCCATGTGCTAAGATATATGTGCTATAACATATATAAACCATGTTCCATAACATCTATCAACGATGTACCAAAGACATGCCTCAAACATGTGGCATAACATCCATCAACCATGTACCAAGATATACCTGAACCATATGCCATATCACTCATGATATGTCTCAACCATGTACCAAAATATGCATCTCAAACATACAACATATCATCCAACATGTGCCTTAAAGAATGTATCAAAACATCCAATGTATATACCTAAAACATGTTCCATAAGATCACCAAGATGTGCCTCAAACATGTGCCATAACATCCATAAGCCATCTACTAAGGATATTCCAAAGTGTGTCTCAAACATATGCCATATCTTTCATGACATGGCTTAATAATGTACCAAACAATATACCTCAAACCATGTGCCAACTATCCAAGATACTCCTCAAACCATGTGCCAAAAGCATGTCTTAAATGTGCCAAACCATCCAATATATGGCTTAAACATATACCATAATCACCAAGATATGAGCATCATTACACATAGAAAACATACCTTATATTCTGCAAAACCTGGTAAATCAAATCTCATATCACCCCCATCTTTGTCATACAAAGATGACACCTTCATCAAGTTTTTCCGCAACCTCTCCAGACCAGACTAGTCATCTTATGGGGCCTTTCGTGAAAATTGTTGTGCAACCCATAGGGGTCCTTGCTAAACACCCTATATCTGACCCGCGAGGGCCTATTCAATTAGGGTATTTAGAAACCCTTCTCCTTCTACAGGTCCGACACTTTCTCCCTTTTCACTCCTTCACTTCCTTATATTCTCAACCTCAAACTTCCCTAATAGATCACATCCTTGTTGGATCACTTGTTCAAATGAGAGGATATTTGATTTGTATTTATAATTTTCCATGTGACACCTTTACTTTCTTTAGGGATGACCTGTAATATCTTGTTGTAACAACTTTTCTTATTTTGTTTAGTTGTGTGTCCAACTTGTCACCTCTTGTTACAACCATTTATGGGCTTATTAACCATACTTCTGGGCTTCCATCTTCAAGAGGGAATATCTCCTTGACTGTGAGGAACCACATGGAATACAACCTATTGTTGGAAATGGAATGAAGAGGAATATCAATATTTTGTAGGTGTTACATGCATTTGCAATGTCCTTCATGGTATTCTTCTTCAACCAACTTTGGTCTCCATGACCACATCATCGAGGATTCTTAGCAACTTAACCATGTTAGAAAAATAGGATCATGGAGCAATAAAATAAAAATAAATGTGGGAATAAAACATAGAAGATACACAATACAATAGAGACATAGATATATGTGGTTCACCCAGTGTGGGCTACGTCCATTGGAGAAATTTCCAGGTCCTTCATTTTTATTATACAACAAATTAAGGGATACAACCTACAACACACCTATTGTAACTTCCTCTTCTTTCTCTCATAGTATCTTCTCTCGGAATAAAATATTCTACATGATAAATAGCCACAATACATTTCCCTCATAAAATGCAGTTTCCTTATAGGGTAAAAAACCATAATATAACTTCTACCGTCAGATCTATGACCTTATAATGAACGATCCATATTTACTATGAAATTACAATACACATTTACAAGGCAATTTTTCCTTCGGGGGATTCACCCCTGAACCCCCATCAAGGGATCACTTACCCTCGGACCCTATAGGGGCGGAAAGCCCCCCCACGTGGAGGGGTTTATAGTATTCTAGGGTGTACAGTCTTCATGGGGTATGAACATGGTTGAAAACAAATACCTATGAAACAGGAAGATAATCAGGCTCCACAACCAAC
>CBVK0100172845.1:0-11716 GCA_900067695.1 Picea abies
TTGCTCTCATGACGATATACCTTATAGGCATTGACTGGTCATGAGAGTGACAAATTGTGACCTATGACTCTTCATTAAATGTAGATTAATTATTAATTAATAGTTAGTTGATTATTATTTATTGATTATATTTCATATGTTTGTAACATTTCCATTCCCTTAAAAAAAAATTATCCTCAAAGCAAGGGTAAGGAGGGGTACCGTCGTCGAAAATTTTACGTTTCCCACGATGAATCTTATTCTAGAAGGTTTTTCCATTTGAGAAGATATTCTTTAATAGTTCTAGAACATAACACCCTTTCTTTAGTGGCGAGAATACCTTCTGGCTCTAAAATAAATCTTCCTTCATCATCAAATTCGAGGATTTATGTTTGACTTGGTTGGGCTTGTCCCAACATCTTCTTGAGACATGATACATGAAATATGTTATCGATGTGACAGTTGTCTGGCAATTTGGTTCCATAAGCCACTTTGCTAATTTTTTTGTTAATTTGAAAAGGCCCATAAAATTTAGGAGCCAATTTGTTCTTTCCTTGTTGCTTAAGGGATAATTGTCTATAAGGTTGGTGTCTTACAAACACCCAATCACCTTCTTCAAACTCTCTTTCCGATCTATATTGGTCTACTTTTTATTTCATTCGATTACAAACTATTGCTAAGTTTTGTTTTAATATTTTAATGATTTTCTGCTCTTCATCTAGTTGATTCCTTACTGCTTGGAATTTTATGTCAACCAACACAAATTCTTTCCATTTGGGTGGTTCATAACCATATAAGGCTTGGAAAGGAGTCATTTTAGCTGAAGTGTGTTAGGTAGAATTATACCACCATTTGGCTAAATGTAACTATTGGGACCACTTGTTTTGCTCATCTATTACAAAACAATGGAGGTAAGTTTCTAAGCATTTATTTACAATTTATGTCTAACCATCTGTTTGCAGATGGTACATTGAACTCATATTAAGGGATATTCCAGTTTGTTTGCAAAAATCTCTCCAGAAATTTCCCTTAAATTTTGCACCCTATCATTGACAATGATATTCAGAAAGTCATGCAAGTTATAAATGTTTTTGCAAAAAACATCAACAATTTGTTTTGTTGAGTTTGTTTTCCTTACTGCCATGAAATTTCCATATTTGGTTAATCTGTCAACTACAACAAAAAACTTATCGTTTCCATCAGACATGGGTAACCCTTCTATGAAGCCCATTGAAATCTCTTCCCATTTTTGAATATGTAGAGGATGAACTAACCCTAGAGTCATAACATTTTCGTTTTTATTTCTTTGACATGTGTCACATTCAACGACAAATTTTTGAATATCCTTATCCATCCCCTTCCAATAAAATGTTTGTAAAATAGGTTTTGAAAAATCCTACACGTCCTCTTGTTGGGGAGCTATGTGACTCCTTTAAATCTTTCTTTTTAAACTCCGAAGATGGGATTAGATAGATTTCGTCCTTATATCATAAGATGCCATTTCTCCATTCAAATTTTGGGTTTTGGTCCAAATTGTTGATTATTGAATAAGATTCAATATCTTTGGCATATTCAATTCAGATTTCATCTAACTAATCAGGAATCACCACTGTTGTTTCACATGCTATTACATCATCATATTTTCGTGACAGTACATTAACAACTACATTGTCCCTTCCTTTTTTGTGTAATATCTTCATATCAAAGGTCGAAGGTTTTTCCATCCATTTTTGTTGTTTGGTGGACAATGTTTTTTGTTGTAATAGATATTCAAGACTGTTGTGATCCGTACGTATCGAGAATTTACTTCCTAAGAGATACTATCTCCACTTAGCTAACACATGTATAATGGCAAGCATCTCTTTATCATACATAGATTTTAAGCTTTCCCTTTTGTTCAGTTTTCAACTATCAAACGCTATCGGATGGTAGTTTTGCATTAACATTTCACCTATTACAAAACCTAAAGCAACACATTCCACCACAAAGGTTTTTGTAAAATCCGGGGTTGCTAACACAAGTATGGATGGTGTTGAAACAGAACTTAAATTTTTACCTTATAAACAAATTTTCGGATATCCTGGGATCTTTGTAATTTTCGAATCTAGTTTTATCATTTCTTGGATGCCTAGACAGTGTGTTTTATAGCCTTAAAACACAAACTCTGGAACAACAGATGGCATAACCTTTTTCAATGTCTCAAAATGTTCTTCCACCTTGTTATTCCATTGCAAATATTTTTTCTTTAATATGTTTGATAGTGTTGCTATCAAATGAGTGTAGTTCTTGATGAACCTTCAGTAATAACCAGTTAATCCTAGGAATCCTCTTAGTTTTGATATGTTATTTGGTTTTGACCATTCCATGATTTCTTTGATTTTACTAGGATCTACCTTGAATCCTTCCTTGGATATGACATGGCCAAGGTATTCTTCTTCTTCCTTACCAAAAGTACATTTTGATATTTTTGCATAAAACTGATTTTATATTAGGAGAGAAAGTACCTGCTCCAATTGCTTAAGATGCTCCTTCCACACCTTACTGTAGATAAGAATATCGTCAAGAAAGACTAGTACAGACTTCCTTAGGTAGGGTTGAAAAGTTCATTCATAGTTGCTTGGAAGGTAGCGGGGGCATTGGTTAACCTGAATGACATCACCTTGAATTCATAGTGACCTTCATGAGTTCGAAAAGCAGTCTTTACCACATCTTCTAACCTTACTTAGATCTGATAGTACCCTGAACTCATATCTAATTTTGAGAAGTATTTTGCTCCATGGAGTTCATCCAACATCACATCTATGAATGGCATAGGAAACTTGTTTTTGATAGTTATTTTGTTTAAGCCTCGATAGTCTATGCATAGTCTGAAAAATCCATCCTTTTTTTTCTGAACTAATACTGCTGGGGCCACATATGGGCTCCTACTTGTTGTAATAACCCCATATTTTAATAGGTCTTGAATTAGTATTTCTATCTTTGTTTTATGGTGGTGAGGATATCATAATGGTTTGATATTAATCGGTGTTGAGTCTAGTTTAATATCGATTATATGTTCTATCTTTCTTTCTAGTGGCAATTTCATAGGTAAGTCTTGGAATACCTTGTCATATTTTTGGATTAAAACTTCGATCTCTGGGTGTTGAGAATGGGCCACTTTTGATGCTAATATATCCATTTGATGACAATGTGCAACGTAAACCAATCCTCCTTTTCGAATTAGTTTCTCCATTTATAGTGAAGATATAATTTAGGTGGGGGTGGCTAGAATCCATACAATTTAATTTTTCTTACTCCCCATTTGAATTTAATAAATTGTTTTTGGTGATTTGCAGAATAGGTCCCCAATGTTTGTAACCATTTAACTCCCATGACAATGTCTACTCCTCCCAAGGGTACCGTGTAGAACCCATATTCCAATTCATAGTCTTCTATATGTAGTTGGACCTTATGACACTTCCAGACTCCATCAATTCTTTTGCCATTTTCCACCATCACCCTTATATCTGCAGTTGGGTACACAAATAGATTTAATCTCTTTGCAACATTTGTATCTATGAAATTATGGGTGCTCCCTATGTCTATAAGCATGGTAATATTCCTTTTTTTCACATACCCCCTTAGTTTCAATTTTTGTGGTGTGTTATTCCTATTATTGCAACAAGGGATATCTTGGGCATGTCCTCTTCAGGATCTGTATTTGGAACATTGTTTTCTTCCTTACATTCTTTATCTGATTCATTGCTGGATGTGACTAATTCCTTCTCTGCTTCACAAGTATATAGTTTTTTTATTGTTGTAGTTGTGCCTTGGAAATAATTTATCTCCATGATATCTGCATTTGTTTAGCTTTCTTATCTAGGTCCCGGTGTCGGCTTTCATCATCCCTTAAGTGGGGTGGTACATACTTGTTAGACTTCTCTGTAGAGTTTTTATTTGATTTTTCATTTGAATATCTGTTTGATTTTTTTGGACTTGTGAATGATGGCCTATTGAACTTACTTTTTTGTTCAATTAGTTTTGTTGCATGCCTAGCATCTTCAATAGTTTTAGGGTTCCATATTTTTATTTCACTACAGATGTAATCGTTCAATCCACATATATAAATTTTTAGCAATTGTTCATTTATAAATCCACATTATCTTGTTGCTAGAACTTCCCATTCATGTGTATAGTCATTTACATTTCCTTTTTGTTTAAGATGCATGGATTTGTTATATAGGTCATCATCTTCTTCGTCATGGAAACTTTTTAATAAGGAATTTGTGAAACTTTGTCAGTGAAAGGAATGAGCATCACATTTTATGGACCACCATAGAAACCAATCATAAGCTTCCCATTCAAAATTATTGGAGGCTGTCATTATTTTTTCTCGTTCACCCAATGGGGGATTTGATTCAAAGATACCCTCCATTTTGTTGACCCAAACGACGATTCCTCTATGGTCTTTACCATCATATTTAGGTAACTCCTTTTAAAATTTTTGATATTTTCTATATCGAAATATGGGGTTATGCATATTTCTTGAAAAACTTACCTCTGGTGTTTATTGGTGTCCCAGATCATTTGTATTTTGTGATTCCAGACTTTTTGGTGGTCTTTGATAAGCCATGGGTTCTGCAAATAATGCATCTACCCGTTTAGTCAATTGCTCAATTTTTTGTATGTTCATTAAATTTCCTTATTGTTTCATCCTTATGATCACCCCACTTTCGTAGTTGTTCGTTCCATTGGTTTTTGTAGATTTCCAGTATTTTTTTCCCGTATTCTATCAACATGTCAATTTTTCTTTCCCCTTCTAATAATCTATTGATTTTGTCACTCATCTTTTTTTTCCCTTTTTCCATGTTGTCTATCCGATACCTCACGTTGTTGACTTCTTCTCTATATCGGTTTATATCTGCATGTAACTCTTCATTGTTAATCATCTTGGCATTAGTCTTTTTCCCTGCGGTCTCCACTTTATTTTATTATATCATATATAAAAATGATTTTTTCCCCTTTAATATTTAAAGGTCCCCCTTTTATTTTTATCATTATTTAATATATATATATATAACACACATTTTATATATCTTAAGTTCCAAAAAATTAAAAGACAAAACCTTTATCCTTTATGAATGGATACGACTTTTATATGGAATATGGAAAAAAAATGAATGTTTTTCTAGAGTGGGTCCACAAACTTGTAGCGACAACTGAGTACTAATGGCAGAGCAGGCACAGAGCGTACAAACTGTACGAAAAAGTTTTGGCAGGTTGTATGGACCGTGCAGATAGGTGTGGCGACAGATTGTACGACACATAATGGTAGAAAATTGGCACGATTTGGTTGTTGCTGGGTATTTAACTCACTAAATCAGCCAAGGATTTTGCTCTGATACCAATGTAGCAACATATCTGTTTATTAATTGTAGACAAATATTTTTTGTAGATATAAATAAAGATAGATTGATAATATGAATTTTGGATGGTTACATTTCTCTCATGATGGTATACCTTATAGGCATTCACTGGTCATGAGAGTGAACAATTGTGACCTATGACTCTTCATTAAATGTAGATTAATTATTAATTGATAGTTATTTGATTATTATTAATTGATTATAGTTCTTATGTTTGTAACAAGCATCAATAACAAGAAACATGTATTATGTTTCCTATATTGACGTTTTTTTTTTGCAAGACTTGGATCTACTTCTTAAAGACCAAGGATGAAGTCTTTAGTAGGTTTCAAGATTTCAAAGCTCTAGTTGAAAACCAGGCAGGGAAGAGAATGACAGTCTTGAGATCAAAAAATAGGGGAGAGTATACCTCCAAGGAGTTCTATGGTTTCTACAAGGAGGCACGAATCAAGAGGGAGATGACAGTTCCATACAACCCACAACAGAATGGGGTTGTAGAGCAAAATAATCAATCCATCATAGGGGTTGCTAAGACCATGATACATGACTAGGACTTCTCAATGTTTCTTTGGGAAGATGCATGTGACACAATAGTTTACATCCAAAACTACTGTCCTCGCAACATGTTTTAAGATAAGACACCAAAGGAGGCATTCATTGGTGTGAAGCTAGAGGTGAGTCATTTTTGCATCTTTGTTTGTCCAGTTTATATCCATGCACTGGTAAAGAAGAGGACAAAGTTGAAGCCCTCTAGAAGGAAGGGTTTATTTGTGGGTTACAATGAGACTTCAAAGGCTTACAAGGTCTATATTTCAGTATTCATTTTTCACACATATGCAAATTAATTAATGAGTGAAAATCTACATGCTTACCACAAAAAAACAAGATGGATCCTTAGGGCACCATGAATACAGAAAAGAAACCCACACTGATAAATACTACATGCTAAGTCACATCACCATCTCCCACAAAAGATCGGTGTCATCAAGACCTTAGCCAACCAAGCTATGAGAGTTTCAGATGGGGACCACTTAGATCAAGAGATCAATCACCTTACAAAGGTCCTTAAAATTAGTGGCTACAAGGGAAAATAAATTTATAAAACAATCAAGAAGGCTAGAAGTGGAAGAAATAGAGAGCGGAGCTTAGAAGAAGATAATCCAAGAGCTAATCTCCCATACATCAAGGGTACTACTAAAAAAATTGCCAATATCCTAGGAAGAAGAAGCATATTAATATCTTTCTCTCCTCCAAAATGTATAAGAAATATGATAGAATCTGCTAAAGATCCTATTGAATCAAAGCTTCATGAAGAGGTATATGCAATACCTTTCTCTCGTGGAAAAGTATACGTTGGGGAAACACGACGCTCAATCAAAACCAGGTTAAAAGAGAACAACATAGATATACAACATGGAAGGATCAAACAATCTACCATCGTTGAACACTCTCACGCCTCTAGTCACCACATATGTTTGGAAAATTCAAGGGTATTAGCTAAGATCCCTCATCACTACAAAAGAAAAATATGAGGGGCATTGGAGAGAGAAATATTTGATAACAATATCAACTATGACGATGGTTTAAAATTGAAGGAAGCATGGAAAACTGTTGTGCGTCATACTACAAACAACTCATCCTCCTCAAATATTCTCAATATATAACTCAAGTTGACCCTAATCATTGAGTTGTTCAACTACTAAACCATTGTATATTAATAACATTAATGATGGGGAGAGGAGAAGTTGTGAGCTATTTTAGTTATCTTGAAGATGAACCTACTTTAGGGTTCAAAACGTCGAGAGTTACATTCACCCCAAAATGCATATTTTCCCTCATTAATTAAGGTCTATATTCCAAAGCAAAGGAAGACACTAGTGAGTTGGCATGTGAAGTTTGAGGAAAATTTTGCATCGAAAGTCCCATGAGCTTATTCCAGTGATAGAGGATGAGAATCAGGAAGCTCCGAAGGTTGAGCGATGGTCACCAATGATTTCCAAATCAAGACAATAACCCCTTCCACTTCTGTCAAGAGAACTTAATGGTTCACTCAGACATTGAGGAATGCTCAAGAGCACGTTGGGACTCCTAATAACACATTTGGAGAGAGTAGACCTCCAAAGAAGTTTTTAGACTACATGGCATTGATGAGCAACATTCTACGTTCTGAGCCTTCCAATTTTCAAGAGAAAACATAATAGCAAGCATGGTAGGATGCCATGGTCGAGTACACCTTCATCATGAAGAATGATGTTTGAAACATAGTGCCAAGACCATAGGGGAAGTCAGTTGTGAGTTCTAGGTGGATCTTCAAGATCAAGCATGCTGCAAATGGCAACATTGAGAAATGACATAGTTACCAACTTAACGAGAATTGTGACCTCAAAACGAGAACTCTGGCCCCAAAAATATGTATTTTTGGGTCAAAAACACCAAAATCAACCCTCAAATAAAAAAGTGGCGCTACCAGTAACACCTTTTTTTTGGGGGTGGTTAAAATTATGACTTGTTTGAAATCACAACCTTGAGAATAAATACCATTGCGTACATAAACCTTAAAATTGGCCCTTGAATCGAAAAGTGATGTTAATAGTAACATCGTTTTTTTTAGTTAAAATTATGACCTAATTGAAATAGTGTCCTAGACTACTTCTATAATCACAGATAAAAACCTAAAAAAAAACTCCCAAATCGTTACTTCAAAAATTATTTATTAAAATTATTTTATTTTTTATAAAAAATATATAAACAGGAAAGAAAAAAACTCTGCAAACATGTACTTAAAAAAACACTTTTTTATTAAAAAAAACAATAATCAAACTTTTTTTTTTGAAAAAGTTTAAAAAATATTTTACATTAAAAAAATTGAATATTGTTTTAAAATCCTAAAAAACAAAATTTAAAAGAATTTCAAAAAAATAAATTAATAAAAACAAAATTTGAATAATTTTTTCAAAAACAACAACAAAAATTCATCCCCCCCCCAAAAAAAAACACAAATTTAAAAAAAATATGAAAATACAAATTAAAAATAAAATAAAATTAAAAAAACTACATTACAACTAAAAATACAAAAGAATTAAAAATAAAATAAAAAATAATTTTTTTTTTTTAAACCAAATTAAAAACTATTTAAATAATTTAAACAATTTTTTTTGTTTGGTAGAAATGCCCATTACTTGCAGGACCAAAATTTCAACCATTAGCTAAGAAACCACAATCGAGGGGCATCTAAGTTATCAAAATCACCTAGGGATTGCACCCAGCTTGGGTTGCACCATCCCTTAACACTGACGGAATTTTGGGTGTCTCCTCCCGACTAAACACACCATAAGAGTATTGAACTCGAGTCGCCTAACAAACAAAACCAACGACTTAACTGAATGCGCTAGCAAGAATTGACATAATTTAAAACTAATTGTTATATATATAAAACAAATAAATAATAAACATTAATTAAAAGCAAATAAAATTTAAAAATGAATTATGGAGTTTAGTGGCTATACGAGGATGTGGGAAGGGGGCCCCTCAACAAAACTCCATGGATGAGTCCACTTTCTTTTGGGAGGGCCCTTCCCACATCCTCATAAATAAATATATTTATGAGGATGTGGGGAGGGGGCGATGTAACTCCTCTCCCACAAAACTTCACATATGATCAATGAGGAGGGCACCTCCCCAAAACTCTATGTATGATATCATACATGGAGTTTGGGGGATGCCCATCATAGCCCCCTCCCCACATCCTCATAAATCTTATGAGGATGTAGGGAGGGGGCGATGTTGGCCCTTCTCCCAAAACTCCACGTATAATCATACATGGAGTTTTGAGGGAGGGCCAACATCATCCCCTTTCCACATCTTCATAAATTTTATGAAGACGTGGAGAGGAAGCAATGTTGGGCATCACGCCCCCGCCTTCCCCCAAAACTCCACGACCCCCCACCAAAACTCCATAATTCTTTTTTTTTTTAATTAATGTTTTTTATTTGTTTGTTATATATTTTTTATTTTTATTTTTTACAATTAGTGTTAAATTTGTTTAAGTTATTTAAATAGTTTTTATTTTTGTTTAAATTTTATTTTTTTAAATAATTCTTTTGTATTTTTAGTTTTAATGTAGTTTTTTTAATTTGTATTGTTTAAAAAATGTGTTTTTTTTTTGAATTTTTGTTGTTTATTTTCCAAAAAAAATCTTTTAAAAATGGTTTTTATTATTAATTTTTTAAATTCTTTTAAATTTTGTTTTTTCACAATTTTAAAACAAAATTCAATATTTTTTTAATGTTGATTTTTTTTAATTAAAAAAAAATAATTTAAAATTGGATTATGATGTTTTTATTTTTTTTTAAAGAACATGTTTGAGGATTTTTTTTCTCCCATATATATATATTTTTATAAAAAATAAAATTAATTTAATAAATAAGTTTTGAAGTAACGATTTATGAGTCTTTTTTTAGGCTTTTTATTTGTGATGGTAGAAGTCGTCTAGGTCATGATTTCAATTAGGTCGTAATTTTAACTAAAAAAACAACCGATGCTACTACTAACATGACTTTTCTATTTAAGGGTCAATTTTAAGGTTTTTGTCTACAATGGTATCAATTCTCAAGGTTGTGATTTCAAACAAGTCGAAATTTTAACCAGCCCCAAAAAAAGGGTGCTACCGGTAGCACCGCATTTTTATTCGGGGGTAAAAATAACCACTAAATTTGACCTCTAAAAAAACAAGAACTCTGGAGAGTTCTTGTTAAGTTGGTAACTTTGTTAAGTACAGAGCGAGGTTTGTGGTGAGAGGGTTCTCCCAGAGAGAGGGAGTGGAATATGATGAGACATTTGCTCCAGACGCTAGGTACACTTCCATTAGCGAAGTTATGTCCTTGGTTTCATTTATAGGATGGGGGATACATGGGATGGATGTGTACATAGAGGAAGAAGTGTACGTAGAGCATCCTCGAGGCTTTGAAGTAAATGGAAAGGAGTCCCATGTTTGCAGGCTTAAAAAAACCTTGTATGGACTCAAGTAGGCACCGAGATCATGGTATTCCAGGATCGATGTATATCTGCAGAGTATGGGTTTCACCAAAAGTGAAGCAAATTCTAACTTATATTACATAATTTTTGGGACTAATATGCTTATTTTGGTGTTGTATGTAGATGACTCTTTTTTGACAAGTGCAAAAAATCTCATTAAAGGGTGTAAAGTAGACATGGAAGTTGAGCTCAAGATGAAGGACATTGACATGATGCATTACTTCTTGGGATTGGAGGTTTGGGAGAGATGAAGGACATTGACATGATGCATTACTTCTTGGGATTGGAGGTTTGGGAGAGACCAAGGGAGATTTTCCTTGGGCAGGGTAAGTATGGAGTTCAGATCTTGAAGAGATTTTGGATGAACTGCAAACCTATGGCCACACCCATGATTACTAATATGAAGAAGGTGAACTTCATATTCAGAGTTGGTGGATCCCACATTATACAAGCAACTGATATATTCTTTGATGTATTTGGTCAACACCAGGCCAAATATATGTTTTGCAATGAACACTTTGAGTCAATTCATGGTGGAGCCAAGGTAGGAGCATTGGGTAGCAACAAAACATGTGCTCAAGTATTTGGGGGCACAATGGAGTATGCTCTGAGATATATTGGAGATGATGAAGTAAAGTTGCAAGGGTATTCAAACTCAGATTGGGTAGGTAGTGCAACAAATATAAATAACAACTCAAGGTGTTGCTTTAGCTTAGGATCAATGATGATATCCTGGTTCAGAAAGCATACTTCCTTAGCACTTAGCTAAGCAAATGCATCGTACTATTGATTGAAAACTTGGTCACCTCGATTTTTATGCCCTTTGGAATAATAATAAAAAATGATATCATAAGAAGAAAATTTTGAATGATCATAAACTGTGGTGTAGCCCTCAGTCTCATCTTAGTCACACATTTTTCGGATTCAAAATCCAAATTCATATGCTCAAGATATCCAAGATTTTGTCTAACCGACAAAATATCGCTTCTTCAATATGCGACAAAGCTAATATTTCTTGGAACCATGTCCAATTTCTTGAAACCTTATCATTTTCTTGGAACTACAACACTCTACATCTCATATCCATCTCCTATTCTCCATACTTAGAAATTTTTCGAAGTTCTTTATACTCTTCACTTCACATCTTTCCCATACTTTTGAAGTATTTTATACTCTTCACTTCACATCTTTCCCATACTTAGAAATTTTTCGAAGTTCTTTATACTCTTCACTTCACATCTTTCCCATTCTTCACTTCACATATTTCCCATACTTACAAATTTTTCGAAGTTCTTTAT
>CBVK0100172880.1:0-11280 GCA_900067695.1 Picea abies
AAAAAAGTGGAAAATGGCGCCGATCGGCGTATATCAACCACTTTTTACTTAATGTGGTTGTTGCTAGTATACATTTTCTGCAATTGTATTACATTGGGAGTTGTCAATGCCATATGATCAAAGATTCTAATCTTGGAATATTTACACCCTTTACTTGTGCAAACACAACATCGACAAGGGTTGTCTTTCCTATTCAATGTAACCCAAGAAAGACAAGTGATACTACATTTGTATCACTTTTCCATTCCAAAAGTTCAATAACTAATTGCGTTGATTTTTCAATTCCGATTATTTTAAAAATATTTAACAAATATACCATAAATTCTCATACTGTAAATTTATAAAAATATTTACAATGATTCATTTGTCATGATGTATCATAAATCACCTTACCTACATATTTTGGGTATCGTCATTGTAGTGGTTTTGATATGGTTGCATCGCAAATGCGTATAGATATTTCATGACCAATAAGGCAGTACTCTTTTACAAGTTCCTCATAAAAATAGTGCAGTTCTCTTTTTGTCGAGGGATATTGAGAAAAATCTGTCATTCACAAAATTGCATGGGAAAAACTATTTTTACCCATATATTTGGAAAAAGGTTTGTGACTTGACTACAATTGGGTTTTCGTAGATCATAATTTATATTTTTGTCTATAAGTTTGTTTATCTGTTGAGATTGGTCCAACTAACACAGACTTTTAGAATAGCTGGTAGTGATCGTCTTGTTGATCTCAACTACAAATTTCCCTTGTAAGGTGAGGGCTTCTTGACTTTAAAGTAACATAGATGACATTAAAATTATTTGAACAAGATAGGCATGCTTTTAGTAATCCAATGGCACAGGGTATTCACTTAATGAACCTGTGACATAGCGTCTTCGTTCATGAGATATTAAAAGATACCCCTAATTTCATTAGATATTGATAAATATATCCTAAAATCCTTTTGTTGAACCCCCCTCCCAATACATATTTCCAATAATAGAAACCCTTATTTTTACTAGATATCCCTTTTTATACCCCCAATACCTATAAACCCCTTGATACCATACATCTCCCCCACCCCCCAATACCTACAATATATTGACTTTATTTTTCACAATTTAAAAATCCTATTTATGAATGAACATGATAAGATATTGGTGAACAAGTTGAAGCCCCCATGTCCAAATGTGACGGTCCCATATCGTTGACCAAATTGCCAAAAATTTCCTTCCTATCACCCAGGGCAACAACTTTTACCTGAACACCAAAATGGTATTCAAAACTAATAAAAATATAAACAATTTGGATTTGGATTTTCTTATATGGAGCATTTCCTTGAAAGGCTAAATCCATCACATGTTTTTATCAAGTTTTGAATCTACTTATTTTTAAAAAAATTGGAGCCATTATTTTTTAAAATTTGGGACTCTTGTGTATAACCATTCAATTTGGTAGAGTGTTAATAAGATTAGTATATCTAACTACATTTGAATAAAAAAATAATTACTGATAGTGAAATTAAGGAGTTTTAATAAAATACATTTATCCCCTCGTACAATAATTCCTTTAATTTGAGCAGGCCTATTGAATTGCAAGGCTAGAAAACTCGAGCATCCATTGGTTCTCACAATGTTTTTTTCATCTTCAAAAGAGAAATGAAAAATCATTATGTCAGATGTGCTTTTTATTGTATAATCTCTATGGTTACAATCTAGTACGAGGGAGATGTGTAATTTCTTCCATGCTCAACATGGAGTTGAATCGTGGCATTTAAAATAATATATGTTGTAGTCTAGGGGAAAGGATGAGAAGTTACTAGTAGATCCTTACACAAAGCAACATATATTATAGAATCATATACAAGAACACATAGAGACACATGAAAGCATACACAAGAAGTGGGAGGACTATCAATGCATTTTATTAGATAGGTAAAACAACCTCTCTTTCTCTATTACATAGCCACACACACACACACATACATATGCATGTTATATAGTTATCAGTCGATTATGCATCTTAACTACTTGGTCTGTCGACTCTAATTTTCTTTTCGACTAAATTCCCTATCTGACTTCTACAGTTGACTTAACTCTTCAATTGAAAGGTCTAGTTGGTAGATTTGTCTAGCCCCGACAACATCTCCCCCCCCTCCTCAATTCCTTTCTTTCCTTGAGAAAGAGGGGAGTGTGTCTATTACATTTGAAATTTTTGACAAAATGCATTGGTGCCCCTGAAGAGGTTTTCACCAGTGGTTTACATCATTTTCAAAATTAGAGAGAGAATTTGGGAGTGAGAAAAAGTAAGAAGATTCTAGTGTTGAATGGTACTTTAAAATATGTTTAAGTACAGATAGTTTGATTATGGAATCTTTTCTGCCAACACTATCTATCCATTGGTTTCTTCGTGGATTACCCATTCATGCAGTTTAACATTAGGTGGAAACTCTGTTATTTTGATAGGAACATGTGACTCTTCTGATCCTTAAATGACTAGCTCTGCGGTCCTTGACTGGTGATTGAAGGTCAGAATATTCGACTTGGATGGTGTAGTATTGAAAAATTGGAATTGTCGATATGTTGATGTCACCCCTGAATATTCTAGTGGTTGTTGTGGTAGCCCCTCGAATGTTGTCCGATATATGATTGGATTTGTTTGCTACAAATGTTGTGAGAACATATTCAATTCTTCTATGGAGTGTTGACATTTGATCCCCATTGATTTCAGTTTTCCTAGAAAGTCAAGCTTATATGTGAAAGGAGCTTCTTGTACTATATTCAACTCTGGGTCAAAGTTCTACTTTGCTTCCTATGTTTTCCCTTTAACCTGTTCAAGGCGTTTAATGGATTTTTCAATTACCATTTGATCTTTTGTTGCTTCCTTTATCCATTCCTTCTCTTGTTTAGATAGCTCCTCCTCAACTTCATTTTCTTTGGCTATGTGATTTGAAATTGTCATTTTGGCTTTTTGGTCAGTCGTGTGCGATCATGTCATTTTCAAGTCGGAAATCATTGATCTATGTGCTTTCAATTTGTTCTATGTGAGGGTGAAATTTGAAGGCCAATTACCAAGAAATGTGTTTAGAGTGGCCTCCTGGGAAGTGACAATTTACAACTGTTGTACTTCTTTGAACTTTCCATACTCAACATGTAAGATTGTTGTTGTTTGTTGGGCCATTATGTCTTGATTGTTTCTAACTGCTTTATTATGTAGTTGCCTAATTTATTTATTTGTTCACTTCAGGTGTGCAATCTCCAGTTGATTATTGGAACCCATGTTTATGAATTCCTCGACTAGTATCTTAATCACAACCAATGGGTCGATTCCCTCCATCGGTTGATCTATGTCCAGTTTCTCATTGGCAAGTAGTGAAAAGTATTTCAATATGTCTTTCTCCTTGCTATAAGTCAAGAATCATCTATCATGGATTTCTTCCATATGTCGGTCACTTCTTTGTTGACTTCATTATATAGGTATAGGACCTAGTTGTTGGATGCGACTGCGGGGCTGAATAGTGCTTCTACAGGTGGTTTTGTTGAACTGAATGACCTAAAGACTGTAAAAGTAGTTGTTTTTGAAGAATTGTCTTTCTAATGGATTGTTTTCTTCTTATTATTCTTTGTTATATTTTATACATTTTGTTTCTCTTGACTTTTGTTAGGATCTTTCTCATTTTATTTATCTGTGTCATTTCCTTTGTTTGTATAATCATTTTCCTAACTTTTCTCATTACTCTCCCCTAATTCTAGTTGTGTGTTGGGGCCCTTCCTGTCAGTTGTGCAGGAAGACCTTTGTAAATTTTGGGGCTAGAACGAATATATAAATGCAGAAGCGGATTGTAGACCATTTATGAAAAGATTCTAACTGGCGGTGATATGAGTCTCGTTTTTCCTTATCAGTATGTGTTTCCTATGATATTTTATTCCATATACATTTTTCTTCTGTCTAAATTGGAGAATTACAGGCCTAGAATTCATCATTTGATGCTCTTGGTTTAGCAATTTAGAATATGTTCATCTCTTCTAAACTACTTCATAATTCATTTAATAATTCTATGATGCAGTTACGTGTTCCTTCTCTTCTGATACCATGCAAATTTTTCAGATAAAAACTCAGACTCACCACCTGATTTAGCCTTTTCCTCTTAATAGTCCGCAGGTTTGACGATGCATTGTTTATTCTAGACTCCATAGCCCAAATGTCATCTTCCTTCCCCCAATCATTTTATAGAAAAAACCCCAAAACAAACCAAATCTAGCCACCAATTTCCAAAGAATATCAAGTGACACGAGAGAGCCCTCTCTGAGTTGAACCAGCTAGTTTTCATGTCTAAATCAAGTTGAAACAGTTACCTCTATCTTTTGTCTATTCAGCCGGACAAAATTTACAGAGTCCTAACATTCGAGCGCCATTGCCGGAGACGAAATTCAAAATTTTCTCTAGGAAGAACAACATGGTTGAGTTCTAAGTTCTGAGAGTAGCAGACACTTAGGCACATATTGGCTATATTCCTGCTCTGGAGACTCCACACATCAAAAATCAGTTTGAACGTGATTCCACTGGTAGAAGAATCCATAAATTTGAATTTTCAATGGAGACTCCACTCTCAATGCATAATCTAACTTCCAAAACATTATTGGCGACTCCACTCAAGTTTCAAATGTAATTCAAAGAATCCACTGAGAAATGAGATCCCTTGACAGAGGCATGAAAAGACATTATAAAAGAAAATAGTTACTTAAAATTGGATTTTTTCCAAGGCATTTTATTGTTTGTTATAGGTTGCCCCTACTTTTTCCTTGAACATGCCAAACAAATTTTTCTTTACCTGCTGCATTCTAATGATGATCATGAAAAAATTGTAATCATTCATCCACCTCTTAAAGTTGCATATCCATACCCCCACCGTATCGATGATGTTGATAAAAAAATACCAATCTAGGCCATGTAATGACCACAACCAAGTTGATAAGTCTCATGAAACCAGGGTTGGTATTTCATCCCCTGTACTTGACCCAACACCCTCCAAGATTCAGCATAGATACAGACCCTTAAAGATACCCCACATCCTTCATGAATTTCCTCCAAATCACCATGAATATATACCTATGTTTGATGGGGAACCCGATACCATCTCAGTTGAAAAGCACATCCAAGGGTTTGAGCATTTCATAGAATTATTTGAGATTAACCATGATGATGTTTATATGAAAGCCTTCTCTCGATCCTTGAAAGGGAACACCAAAGACTAGTTTAGACATTTGCAGCCAGATACAATTAGCTCATGGGAGGAATTGAAGAATATTTTCTTGAAGTTTTGGGGAAAGAATACTTCTTTGGAGCTACAACTTGCAGAGTTATATTCCTTGAAAAGGAAGAACAACGAAGCTATCTCTATATTTCGTAGAATGTTTTATAGTATTTACTAAAAAATGCCTGAAGAGATTCAACCCACTGAAGAAACTACCGTGTTCAATTATACAACAACTCTTCATCCTTATTTTTCTTTCCTCCTGTTGGAAAGAAGACCCAAGTCCTTACAGCAAATGTTTGATGATGCCCAGGCTATTCAACACAACATCCAAGCATGTAAACAGATCCAAAATGAGGAGTTAGATGCTAAAGTGGTTTACATCATTTTCAAAATTAGAGAGAGAATTTGGGAGTGAGAAAAAGTAAGAAGATTCTAGTGTCGAATGGTAATTCAAAATATGTTTAAGTACATATTGTTTGATTATGGAATCTTTTCTGCCAACATTGTCTATCCATTGGTTTCTTTGTGGATTACTCGTTCATGCAGTTGTACATTAGGTGGAAACTATGTTATTTTGATAGGAACATGTGACTCCTCTGATCCTTAAATGACTACCTCTGTGGTCCTTGACTGGTGATTGAAGATCAAAATATTCGACTTGGATGGTGTAGTATTGAAAAATTCGAATTATCGATATGTTGATGTCACCCCTGAATATTTTGGTGGTTTTTGTGGTAGCCCCTCGAATGTTGTCCGATATATGCTTGGATTTTTTTGCTACAAATGTTGTGAGAACATATTCAATTCTTCTATGGAGTGTTGACATTTGATCCCCCTTGATTTCAGTTTTCCTAGAAAGTCAAGCTTATATGTGAAAGGAGCTTCTTGTACTGTAGTCAACTCTGGGTCGAAGTTCTACTTTGCTTCCTATGTTTTCCCTTTAACTTGTTCAAGGTGTTTAATGGATTTTTCAATTACCATTTGATCTTTTGTTGCTTCCTTTATCCATTCCTTGTCTTGTTTAGCTAGCTCCTCCTCGACTTCATTTTCTTTGTCTATGTGATTTGAAATTGTCATTTTGGCTTTTTTGTCAGTCGTGTGCGATCATGTCATTTTCAAGTCGGAAATCATTGATCTATGTGCTTTCAATTTGTTGCATGTGAGGGTGAAATTTGAAGGCCAATTACCAAGAACTAGGTTTAGAGTGGCCTCCTGGGAAGTGACAATTTCCAGCTATTGTACTTCTTTGAACTTTCCATACTCAACATGTAAGATTGTTGTTGTTTGTTGGGTTATTATGTCTTGATTGTTTCTAACTGCTTTACTATGTAGTTGCCTAATTTATTTATTTGTTCACTTTAGGTGTGTAATCTCCAGTTGATTATTGGAACCCATGTTTATGACTTCCTTGACTAGTATCTTAATCACAACCAATGGGTCGATTCCCTCCATCGGTTGATCTATGCCCAGTTTCTCATTGGCAAGCAATGTAAAGTATTTCAATATGTGTTTCTCCTTGCTATAAGTCGAGCATCATCTATCATGAATTTCTTCCATATGTCGGTCACTTCTTTGTTGGCTTCATTATATAGGTATAGCACCTAGTTGTTGGGTGCGACTGCGGGACCAAATAGTGCTTCTACAGGTGGTTTTGTTGATCTGAATGACCTAAAGGCTGTAAAAGTAGTTGTTTTTGAAGAATTGTCTTTTTAATGGATTGTTTTCTTCTTCTTATTCTTTGTTATATTTTATACATTTTGTTTCTCTTGACTTTTGTTAGGATCTTTCTCATTTTATTTATCTGTGTCATTTCCTTTGTTTGTATCATCATTTTCCTAACTTTTCTCATTACTCTCCCATAATTTTGGTTGTGTGTTGGGGCCCTTCCTGTCATTTTTTCCTTGATCTGTTGGCTCATTCTATTATGTATTTTCTTTCTATTTTGGGGGTTTCGACTGGTCTTTCTGAGGGATTCCTGAAGGAGGATTCTTTGTTGCAGGGCTTCCATCCTTAGGATTTTTGTACCAACATTGTTATCTCTATTTTCTCGATATTTGTTATGGTTGGTTGATTGTTCTTGTTCATGTTGTTTGTATCACTGGGTCTTCTCTACTTCTTCATTGGATTTCTCTAGGGCAGTCGATTCATTCGATGGTACTATAATATGTTGTGCATCCATTGAGTTTTGTGAGGGAATATTGTTTGCTAACCCATGAGTGTGAGTAATTGTTTCTCCTTTTGTATGCTTTGGCATGTTTGTTGTTATGCCTAGATCGAGATGAACCGTCTAAATTTATTTTCTAGGCCTGACTTCAGGTTGGGTCAAGTTGAGTGGATTCGACCTGTTAAGTGGGGTTGACTCGACTATGGTGTGCTTCCTGGCAGATCTATTTTTTAAATTTTGGTTGATGTCCTTTGACCTCGAGTGAATTGCACTTCCTTGATTATTGTTGTTAGCAGTGGAATCCAAAATGGTTTCATCTGATGATACTTGTTGGAGCCCTTTCCTTGATTTTTTTTTCAACTTCTTTTCTACTCTTATTTCTTCGATAATTGGTGTAGCCTTAGGTGGCAGTGATTCCCTTATAAGTTCAATTGTGCTTCTCTTTGTATGTTGCTTATTTAGAACATACTTCTTGCTTAGGTCTAGTGTGGTGATTTTTGATCAATGTGATTCCACTAGAGTCAATTGACCTATACTCTGTTCTTGTTGGTCATCATGTATTTATTTATTTTGCCTCCTTGTTTCCATTTTCTTCTTGACAACTTCCTAGGTTTTTCTTGCTTCATCCTTCTTCACAATTAATGATGCCATCAACTCCTAAAATTGTGGTTTAATTCTTGACTTCAGAATATTTCTTGTAATAACTTTGTCATGTCGAGTGTATTTTTCCCGTGTCTTGATCTTATCAACTATTTTGTTTGTAATGGTGAGGAATATTTCCTTTATTAGGCGGTCATCAAAATTTAAGGCGGTATCTACCTAGAAAACCTTTCCAAATGATGTCTAGTTCCTCTGTGGATGCATCCATGTCAGCATCCTATTTTCCCTTTGTTGTTCTTTCTTTGTGTTTTCTCTAAGTTGAAGTATGCTTTGCTAGGGTGCCTCCTTCGAAGTCTAAATTGAGACAAATGGAATTGTATGGAGGGCCACTTTTGTTACTTCCTTTTGTTCTCCATCAGTCAAGGGTGTTAAAATGGTTGATTTATCGCTCAATACCTCTATCAGGATCAAATTTTTAAACTCTAGCTGTCTTTCGAGCTACTGAAATATTTGAAACTTCATCAGCTGGTATTCTAGTTTTTCTTGTGTCATCCCCCCACTAACTGCACACTAGAGCTTGGTGGTGTTAAGACTTAGCTGGATGTGGGAAATTGGTGGCAAATCTTGATGAAATTTGTTCTCAACTCTCCATTTGTGTGATACATTCTTCAAATTATTTACCTGATTTTCCCTGACTATTCATGGTGCAAAAGTTTTGTAGTTGTCCATGGTCGAGATCTATCTAAAAGTGAACACAGGTTCCCCAACTAGTTTGATTTGGCATATGGCGATCCCCATTAGAAAGGATGGAAACTTGATGGCCCCACCATTTCTTGACACTCCTTGCAATTTCTTTTGATTAGTGCATCTAAGTGGTCTTCCTAGTGGAATTGTTCCCCCGATTGAAGTATTTATCCGATGGATTACAACATTGTAAGGTTCACGTCTGAAGATCAAACTATGGCTTTGAATCCCAATGAGACTATCAAGCATGTCCATTATTCCCTGAGGTTGCTTACTCTGTTAATTAACATACCCGTTGATTTTTTTGTTGAGGTTTCCCCTGTGAGGAACTGAATCCAATCGTTGGAATTTAGGGTTTTGAGGACACAAGTACCCCCATGTGGGATTCCAGTGACTCTATGTATCATTCCTCTAGTGACGTTAACTAGAAATTTTAACCATAGGTGTCGATTATGATATCGATTCACCAGGAACTTTGTGGCTTCCTCTTTCCTGACGTTGAACTCTATAACTTGTGGTGTACCCAAGAAGTGTCAGATCCCTTCTTGCTCTAATAAAAAAATTTCATTCTTCCATGCGCTAGATTCCATTCCCCATGTGGTGAAATTATTCTAGTGTCATGACCAATCAATTTCTTCTATTCTATCCCAACAGATATTTTGCATGTAGGATTCCTGCTCGGTTGTACCAGCTTTATCGAATATGGATTCCTTTCTTGTTTCAGCCAATGAATCTGTGACCTGATCTCACATCCTTGTCATGTATACGAATTCTTGTTGGTCATGTTGATGTTGGAGTTTCTAAAAATATGAATTCAAATGCGCAGTTGCAGTTCCTATGCTTTGATTACTCAGGTGCTCCAGTTTGAATAGTAGTGAGACGAAATCGTATGCTTTGTCTATATTTATAGGCAGGAGGTGTATTGGGGACTTTAATTCATCTAGCGGTGTCATTAATTCACATGCCTCAATAGTGATTTCAAGTTTAATTACTTGTTTGTGTGAAGGGACAATTGTGTCGATGGCAGTGTGGGGGTCGAACTCATCACATCGGACATTAATTATGTTAACTTACTCCAAGTGGTCAGTTGCTTCGACTAAGTCAATTTCATTTTCTCGAGGAGTGCACCCAACTTGGTCAACTTTTTTATGTTATTCACTTGTGTAATCTGGTTGTGTCAATTCTTCCAGACAATCAAGAACCTCTGGTCAAATCGTCCGACCAAGTTGGTTTCCTTTCTCTTATTGACTCGATTGATGCTTGGATTTTCAAGGACATGATTTCTTTGTTGATTCAATTCATAATGTTCATGATCGCTTGAAATATTATTTACACACTCCCTTGATTGATATATTTCCCTCTTTCTTGACCTATAGAATTCACACTTGTTTGATTGATGAGTTTCTCATTCAACTGGGTGAAGTACTTCTTTTTCGGTTGATTGATTGGTCTGTTTATTTAGGAGATGGTGCAAATATTTCCTTGTTGTTGAGTTTGTGCGAGGTTTTTGTTTTTCTTCTATGAGTGACTTTATTGATGACCAAGAACCTAATTCTCTTCTCATGTTTGAATATGGTAGGCTTGAATTAATGATTTTTATTTTTCAAGTTGCTCATATAGCTTGTAAACATTGAACCATTTTGTACCTAATTTTGATAACCAAATTGTTTATTGCTTTCTTAATTTCTCTTTTCTTTTTCTTAATCTTTCTTTTACTTTTATTGCTTAGATTGTTTTTTCTTTTTTTTTTCCTTTTCTTTATTTATTCTTTTATTCTCAACTTCAACTTAGGATTCCCCGAGATGTTTTTGACCTAGTTGGGTCTTGTTGGTGCCCCCGAAGAGGTTTTCACTAGCAGGACTTGAGACTACTATATATTGTATTTATTTAAGCGAGCCCCATTAGCTATTTTTTTGAAGGGGTTACCTTGTAAAATTTTTAGTTTCATTGCTCCAATTGGTCATATGTCCTCGAACACATAAGGACCCAACCATGTGGTTTCTAGTTTTCTAGGTTTTCCCTTTATGCGAATGTCATATAGAAGTACCAAATCTCCTGCATTAATATCTTTCTTTTTAATATGGTGATTGTGCCAAGATTTATATTGATTCTTTTGGGCTTCCTAATGCTGTTATGCAAGCATCCTTTCTTATTATAATTGATTTAGCTAGTCGAAGCGTTGTCTTGTCTTAAGAATATGATTGAATTCCATGATAGATGTTATACTTCCTGCATTAACACAAAACTGTAGTGGAATTATGGCTTCTTTACCATAGACTAACTTAAATGGCGTCTGGCCATTCAATATTTTATATGTTCTTTTATACGCCCATAGTACTATTGGAATATTATCATCTCAATCATCCCTTTTGAGTCCACATATTTTTGTTAAGCCTTTATGTAGTGTCTTTTTTGGCATAGGGGCAGACCCAAGTTTCAATGCTACAATAACGCACCAAAAAAAACCTAACTACCGACCCTTTCAACAACACCTGCGAAGCAGATGAAGTCTCACCCGAGGTAGAGGAA
>CBVK0100172901.1:0-10772 GCA_900067695.1 Picea abies
GAGAGAGAGAGAGAGAGAGATTTGTGTAGACTAAATTGTTGAATGGTAGCAAGGTGAGGTAGAGGAATGGTGGCAAATGAAAGTTGAATTGTTTTCTCATCTTTAAAGAGATTGTAAGTATTTCTACTGGAATTGTACCAGGAACTACATTAATTTTGATAAGGGATTCAAAGGATTAAGTTGGAGCAGTTAAGAGAAGAGATGTCATTATCTATGGTGTCTCAAAAGGGTACTATGAAAAAATTTATATGCATCTTTCCATCTTCAATGAATCAAAATACTTTTTAACCCTTTTCTTAAAAACAATATTTTTCTCCCGACCTATTTGTTTATGGACATCACAAAACCCCTTCTTATTTTAATGGGAGATATAATTTTCCCAGAATTAATCTAATATATCATTATTCTTAATACTTATTTCAAGTGTCAAAGACCAAACTATAAGCTTCATGATTATCGATTGACCACTGTGTTTCACCCACCTTACTATGAAAACAAATATGAACTTAGAGATCAATTAGTTATCCCAAATAACAATGACAAGAAAGGAGGATGGTTGCAAATGATTTGTAAGAATCTAAGTCCATAAGACCTATTTCATTTAAAGGATTAAGACAATAATTTCCCAAATTCTATTATGTTGAATTCAAATAATTGTGTGGCATTAGTTTCACTAAAGCATGTAACTCCACCAAAAGTTTCCTTCTCCACTCCCTGTTTGGAATTATGAGTCTTCCAACTTCAAGAAAGCCCATAAAATCCCATCATCTATAACATGCATGATTAATTTGTACATGTTCTCAAAGATCTATGCACCTCAAATTTTGTGTGCTTTTGTGCTTTGGATTGGATGAGTGATAATGTTTCATTGAGTAATATTGACTTGATCACTAATCTCTCAATATAGGTTTGTATAATGGAAAATTAGGGGATTTGCTAATCCCTATCAATAAGGTTATGATATCTATTATTATTAGGATTAAAATTTAAAAATATTGACACCTAAAGTTAAGATTATTGAATTTATTTTAAACGGTTCCTTAAACTACATATAGCAAAACATGGTCATATTCACATCTACCCATTGAAATGGAGGGACCAACACAAAAAAAACACATGTTTCCTTGTCTAACATTTGACATTATCAATTGACGAACTAACCCATGCATGGATTATTTTAAATCATGTTTGATTTTTGTGGCCATATGCTAGGGTTAGAAAATATATATGTGACCAATGATGTTGAAGACAAGGATCACTTTACGATGTTGGCGTCTAAATTGTATCATAAAATATTATTGGCATGTGTGTAGATATTTCAACATGCTTAAGTTATTCTTTTGGTCCAACTACTTCATGGAGATAGATAGCCCTAGGCTCACCTTGAAATTAGGCTAGGATTATATGGTGGTAACATTTTATAAGGAAAAAATTGTCTTAGTCACGGGTTACATCATCAAAATTTCATAAAAGTTATGGGAGACCTAAAATTAATAGACACAACTATGTGGTATTCCTAATAACATTTTTTATTATTATTTTATTATTATGTTGGAGCTCAACCTCCCTAAGTATTTTGGAGGCTAAATTATCTAACCATAAATACATTTATTTAAATCAATTTCTTGGGGTGCAAATAAAATGTTACTTCCAAAATACCAATATAATATGAATGTCTCGCTCTTAAAAAAAAGGGGAAAGTATCTTTAAAATACGAAACATATTATGTGATAAGTGTTCAAAAGAACAAGTATTCCAACAAAGGATGAACACCTTTAGTAACCACTAACACAATTAGATCAAAGATCAACACACTAATATTTTTACGTGGTAAAACCCCTATGGGGAAAAATCCATGGCCCCAATGAATGTGGCTACTTGGAGCAATTTATTAATGCAAAAGAAAAATATTACAAAGATATTTACAAGAGAGATTCTCACAACATATCATCAGAAAGTGACCCTCCATGCTCTATAAATAGAGATCATGGATGAATCAAGGGTGAAGCCACATATCAATGTAGCCATTAAGATTGAAGATATTATGAATCATCAAATCACTCTATGTCAGGAATATATTGTGACTGTCGTATTTCCTAACTATAAATTCATACTATTGCGTACTAAAGAAACACATTAGGAAACACAGTTTTACCTAAGGACACATTAGATCAAGTTGATATTAACTAACTCCTGAGTGTCTAAATATTCTATCACCCCCCATTAAGAACAACTTAGGATAGGATTGAAAGATATATAAAGATGACACAATAGGAAACTGAAGGAGGCATTATAGCCTCTCCCCCCTTAATGATATCTTCATAAACTCCTAACATAGATATAAGTTTGGAAAACTTTGCTTCTATAAGGGACTTTCTGAAAATGTCTGCAACTTGATCTTCTTTACGACAACAGAGAACTTCAATAAATTGATCATGAATGATTGTTATGAAGAACTGGATGTGTATCTCGGTGTGTTTGTTGCGCTGATGTTGAACTGGGTCTTTGGCAAGATTGATGGCACTCTGATTGTTGCACCAAAGGATGGTCGGATGTTGTTGTTGGAATACAAACTCTAAAAGGATATTTCAAATCCACAAGGCTTCCCGACTTGCATCAACCATTGTTTGGTACTCTTCTTCTACTGAAGAAAGAGAAATATCATCTTGTTTCTTACAAGCCCAAGTGACATGTTCTGAACCAAGGCTGAAAACATAATCTGCAGTAGACTTCTTATCATAAGGGTTGTCAGCTCAATCTGAATTGTGAAACCAACCAATAAAGGAGTCCCCCCTGAACTATAATGTATCTTGAACTAAATTGTACCCCAAAAATAACAGAGTATTATTTTAGCTCTTTTCCAATGAATTTTCATGGGATGTTTGCATATATTGGTAAACAATAACAACAACAAAGGAAAGATTAAGACAAGTACAAGTTAACTAGAAGAGGCTACCAACTAACTAATGATACAAAGTGGCATCAACTTTAGGATAAGTACATGTGGCATCAAGCTTGACACCATACTTGAAGGGTGAAGGGGTCGGTTTAAAATCTTCCATGTGAAAGAGATGAACAAGGACAAAAACATACTTAGACTAGGAAAAAAAATTCCTTCATTGGTTTGCAAGACTTGGAGGCCAAGGAAATAGTGCAAACATACTAATTCTATCATTTCAAATTTCTTCTTAAGGCTGGTTTTCAAATGGTTTAAAATTTTTGAGTCAATAACAGTAAGGATAATTTCATCAACATAAAGGAAAATGATTATGACATGGATTCCTACTTTCTTGGTATAAAGATGAGGATCAAAATGCCATCTAGAAAAGCTAGTGTCAATAATAAAGTTGTCCATTTTAGCAAGTGAAGCTTGGGGAGCTTGCATAATACCATAAAGAGATTTGTTAAGGAGATAAAAAAGGCTAGAGTCATTATGCATATAGCCAGAAGGTTGTTCCATGTATATTTATTCTTGTCAATCCTAATGCAAGAAGTTCGATTTAATATCCATCTAATGGACCACCCATTTATGAGAGGCGAAAATGGAAAGAATAAGGCAGATGGAATTCATTTTCGCTATAGGGGTAAAGGTTTCATTATAGTTAATTCCTTCAACTTGGGAGAATCCTTTGGAAACTAACGAAGCCTTATGTATTTCAAAACTTCCATATAATGTATACTTAGTTTTGTAGACCCATTTACATCTAAAAAAAAATCTTCCTTTTGAAAGAGGTACAAGATCCCAAGTATCGTTTTCCATTAAAAAATGATGCTCTTAATTCATTGTTGTATCTTAATCTGGATGACCTAAACCTTCTAAAAATTTATTTGAAACATGAATCTCTAGAACTTGAGCCAAAAGAGAAGAGGCTCAGTGGAACTGTGAACATTTATGACACTGATCTAACGGATCACCGATAATATCACTCACTGCTTCTTGTGTTGAACAGACCCATCTAGGAAGCAATGGTGCTAGTGTTGGTTCAGGTTCAATGGACTCATATGGAGGAAGGTGAGAAGGTGGATGTATATTTTCATCTTCACTATCATCATCTTAAGAAGAAACCATAATAGGAAAAAAAGAAGGAACAAATGTCGAAGAAGACAAAATCATCGAATAAATCTCTTAGGCCAAGAGATTTTCATCAAATTTAACATATCTTATAATAATAATTTCATTACATTATCATTGAAGAAGTTCATAAGCTTTTAAATCTTTGGAATAAACAACAAATATACACTTCTCACTTTTAGGCTGAGCTACTTTCATTTTCTCATCAGGAATGTGAGCCCATGCTACATTACCAAATACAAAAAAGTGACTTGCATCTGGCTTAATTTTATTCCATTATTCTTCCCATGTTAGATATTTAAGAGCCTTAGTGGGAGTGTTATTTACTATTTAATTTGCACAGTTAATGGCTTCCACCCAATACTTGAGACTTAATCCCTTAGATTGGATCATACAATTAACCATTTATTTTAAAGTGTGGTTCTTTCTTTCATCAACACCATTTTTATGTGGTGTATATGGAACAATGTGTTGCATTTGGATTCCGTGTGTAGTGAAATAACTTGTAAATTGATTGTTCACGTATTCACCTCCATTATTTATTCTTAATATTTGAAGTTTATGTACATATTTCTTTTCTACAAAGGCCTTGTAGGCCAAGAAATTTTCAAATTCTCCTCTCTTTAATTTTAAGAAGTGAAATTGAATGCATATGGAAAAGTCAGCAATGAATGTTAATAAATACTTGCACCTAGAAAAAGAAGGAGAAGAAATTGGACCACACAAGTCACTTTGTGGTCACAATAAAAAAAACACAACCTACAAAAAAAAATATCTGCATGAAACTAGAGGAAGACCAGTCACCATCTTTTGATTACATAGTTTTTGCAATGAGTGATAGTTTAGATGACCAAACCTTTCATGCCAAAGTTTTTTCAAGTCATCATTGTGAGAAACAAAAATTGATTGAAAATATGATGACACAAATTTGTCAAACTTGTACAACCTGGTAATATCATTAGTGATTCCAACTGCAATAACATGTTGAGGATCTTTTACATCCTTGATTACAACTTGGTGAGGTGAAAAATCTATGGTTGTGCCTTCACCTAAATGAGTGATTTGATATACTAATAGAAGTTTATATGAAATACTTGGAACACATAATACATGATTGAAATGACCATTATCTACATGAATTGTTCTAGATCCTACAAAACTAAGAGATCTATCATCACCAACAAATATTTTCTTTGTGTTACATTAGTTTAGAAAAGAAATTATGGCTTTATCCTTATCCATAGGATAAGATGCTCCAGAATCAATAAGCCACTCATCAGAAGAAGAAGAAGAAGAAGTTGCGTTGAAGGATAAACTAGAAGAGGAATGTGCATGCCCATGAGGAGAAGAAGAAGTAGTAGAATCAATATTCATGTTTTTTTTATTCATCACTACTTCTAAATATGCCATATACTTAAAGCATTTGGATTCATCATGACCATTTTTCCCACAAAAGTTTCAATTTCTATCAGTCTTCTTACTTCTAGAATTTTCTCTTTTGTCACCATTAGGAGAGGAAGTTGGTTGAGTGGGTTTGGGACCCTTGTTTTTCCTTTTGTTGTGGTGAGGATGTTGCTTCTTGATATTTTTAGATTTATCTTTCTGCTGGGCCACTAAGGCTTTGGTGGAGGTACCTGCAGTATTCATCACTCCAAGTTGCACAAGCTTATCTTGATCTCTGATCAAAGAATCACAAAAGGACTCAAGAGAGTTATTTTTATAAGCAGAACCTAGATATTCTCTAGTGGCATAGATGGTCAGATACAACCACTAAATATTCACTACCAATATTAGCAAGAATAACATATATGCAACACTCTTCTTCCAGTTTTATATTACATTCTGCACATAAATTTATCAGTCTTTTGAACTTAGATAGATAGTGTTTAATGAAAAAAAATCATTTGGAATTAAAGTAATTATCTTATTTTCTATTTGGTGGGCTTGAATAATATTGTGTTTAGCAAACATAGATTTAATATTTTCCCAGGGTTCATGAGGGTTATAAATTCCTTGAAGGTGAAACATTAAATCTAGAGAGATGGACATTCCAATCATTCCACATGCTTCATCATTCTTATTTTCCCATTTAATTTTATTTTCGTCATCAGTAGGTTATATTTCTTTTCCCAAGGTAATCTAGTACAATCATTTACTTCTTAATAAATCCTCCATATGAAATTTCCATTAGAAGTATTTGGTATTGGTAAGAAAAATATCCCTCGAAGAAGTCATATTAAATATGTCGATAATATGGTTTTAAAAATTGAAAATGATGGTATGGATGGAAAGATCTCAAAAAATTATACCATTTTAGAAAAAAAACCATTGAAAATGGACTTCGGATGTGAAAAATATTCCCTATGAAGAAAAGGCATAAACAATAAGCAAAGAACTAGGTGGAAAGTAGAAGTTGGTCCACGTGGTTATAACCCTCCCAATAATCTCACGTTTACAAACAATTTTTTTATGAAGTAACCCACTTTTATAGAATAAGCGGGGATTGCAATGAAGTTACTTTATAAAATAAAGTTACATGCAAAATAAATAACTTTAAAATAAAATATTAAAGCTGCTTATAGTGATTCACTTTTATAATTGGAGTGAAATACACTTTAAAATGGATGCATGAACTTTAAAAAAAAAAAGTAACAAAAGAGAGACTTAAACTCTAGACATCCTACTTAATAAAAAAACTTTTAACCAAGTGACCTAGTGCAAAAAATGTTGTACTATTTAGAAGGAGTATTGTTGTTGTTGTTGAAGACGTCCTTGGAGAGCATGCTAAAAAAAAACTCTTTTCACACAAGAAAAAAATTTCACTTCTCGACCACAACAAGAGTTAGAACTCGGTTATCTTATCGAGAATATGCAAACTTTCCGATCCATTTCTAATTTGTTGAGATCGCACAGGGAGTGGGAAAACGATCATATGAAGATCCAAAAGAGTAGCAACCCCCCCCCCAAAAAAAAAAATAAAAAAATAAAAAAAAAATAAAACTCTACAAAAATTTAAAAGGTCGTATTCGAGCATTATACCTTTGGATTTTATGGAAATGGCCATACCTTGGGAAAATTCAAAATATTTGGAGTGAAACGAGAAGCATTACTAACTGAAACAATCACTCTGGACACAATGAAATAGTCCTCTCAACCTAGAAATGTATGGAAATGGAAGAAACTGGAGATGAGGCAACACAACTTCATGATCTTGATGTACAATGGGAGTGGGTATTCATATGCACTTTGATACCATGTTCCACAAGACAAATATTCCAACAGAGCTTGAACACCTTCATTAACCACTCAGACTACCAGATCAAAGATCAACACACCAATATTTTGATGTTTTAAAACCCTACGGGGAAACATCCATGACCCCAAACAACGTGGCCACTTGGAGAAATTTATTAATACAAAAGAAAAATATTACAAAGAGATTTACAAGATGTTTGATCACAATCGATCATTAGTAGATGAACATCCATGCTCTTTAAATTGAGATCATTGAAAAATTGAGTGTTAAGCCACTGATCAATGTAGTCAATAAGATCGAGGAGAATATAAACCGTTGGATCACTCTATGTCGGGAACATCTCATGACTGTCGGATTTCCTAACTAAAAGTACATACTAAATAAACACACTAAGAAACACACTTTTATCTAATGACACATTAAACAAAGTTAATCTTAACTAACTCTTAAGTGTCTAAATATACTAACACTAAGATCAATAGCTAAATACATAAGAAAAATGTATAATAAATCCATCACCAAATATTCCATGTCTAAAGCATCTAGGCGATTGGGACACAGATGAGGTATTTGTTAAAATCTTAAAACAATACAACTCGACCCTTCTCTACATGTCCATATAAAAGGCAAATATATGGTATTTTCTAACTCCATTTTCTTATCGAATCCTTCTCTAGATTCCATGCTGATTCAAAATTAGATAGCGATTTTTTCTCTAAGGAATTTTTATTCTATATCTATATTAGATATAAAAGTAACATATTATATAATTTTAGATTTCAACGTGCATATTAAACTATTTACATTTTGTTGCCTCTAATATTTTGAATCATAGTTTAATATAATTATTTGTATTACTTAATTTGATAGTATTACCTAAATGAAAAGCTGCAATCATTTGAAAAATAATTTATTAAAGAATTGACAGTGTTACATCCTTGTTAAAAAACTTGAATCTTGGTTTTTTAGATTTCCTTAACAAAAATATTAATTTAAAAAATTGCCAATCAAGTTGGACTTCCATTGTGGTATTGATTCTTGCATTCTTCCGAATTCTTATATCGTATGAAGTCATAAAAGGACAGCCTTTGAAATATAGCTCTTTCAAACAATCTCTCATAGATTTTTTTAAAGCTCACATCGAGTGAGTCGCAACATCTTTGTAGTAGAAAATTTATGCGTCGAATTTCAACGGCTTAATTATATTTCTACCAACGACATTGACGTTTATCTTACCATATATATATAGGGTGTATAAATATGAACATAAATTGTTTAAGACAGTATCTAATTTATCTTTTGATGATCTACCCTACTCCTCCTCCATATCGAGCTTTACCGTAGAAACTCTACTAACCAAACCATAAGATTTGATATTTGTGTATAAATATTGGATTTAGATGATTATCTTCCACCAACGTCCCCAAAATATGGCATTCAACCAACATGTTTCATCTAGACGAAAGAGGTTTAAAATCCATAGTAAATAACTTTGTTTCAAATCTCTAAAGAGACAGTTTATTCTAACCCAAGCCCTCTCTCGCCAAGAATAATAAAAAGGCACAAGAGAATTTCCTTCCATACATTTTTCAAAGCTTATATATTGTGGACCCTAGACTTTAAAATACATTCTTATAATTACTTCATGACAAAGTTAGCAATTGATGTTGAAGAGCCCTGGTATCCCCTCTCTCGCCAAGAATAATAAAAAAGCACGAGACAACTTCCTCCCATACATTTTTCAAGGCTTAAATATTGTGAACCTTGGACTTTAAAACGCATTCTTATAATTACTTCATGACAAAGTTAGCAATTGGAATTGAAGAAGTCTGGTATCCTCTTTGTTCACTTGAATTAAATGAGGTAATCGAATATGTAATGCCCAACTCTTTCAATTTTGCATTGGAACACACAATGGCCAATTGACTAGATCGAATTCGGAACCCTCACTCCCAAATAGAAGCTATAAATAATTTGTCAGTATTTTCAACATACTATAGCAAGTCGTATTAGTGGCGTATTAGTGGTGTATTTGATGGAACAAAAATATTTTTTGATTTTCCACCCCATATATTTCAACATTTTTACTATATTTATAAGGTTAAAGATACATATTGAAATATGAACTCAATTATTTATCAATTTACTAGACAAAAAGTATCACTCACTTACTAAAACTTTAGTTAATGCCATAGGAACACTCAATTATGTGAAAACAATATTCTATCAATAAAAGTACATACGATAGTGTAGGAATTAATTAATTTTAATTCATATAGATGCAAAATAAATCACTAAATTTGTTTTTTCAAAGATAAAAATATTTTTCACAATACTCAAAAAATTCTCATTTCTAACTTTCTAAAAATAAGCTTTATTTTGATCAAAGAAACACATAATCATAATTCAATAAATAAAAGGTTTGTGTGAAACATAAACAAACTAGGATAATTCTCCAATTTTCTTATTAGGTTTAAACTTTTAATCTTTTAAACGATAAAAGACCTTTTCCTACTTAAATTTACAAAAAAGTGAGCAAGCATCCTTACTTAAGTCCATATTGATAATGAAAAATATAGTTGTAACTCCATTCACTATAATAATGATAGTCATTCTAAATAATACTCTTACACAAAACAAATTATTCCATATAATAAAGTGAGCCCAATCTTCTTATTAGGTTGAAACTTTAATCTTTTAAACGACAAAAGACCTTTTCCTATTTAAATTTACAAGAAAGTGAGCAAGCATCCTTACTTAAGTCCACATTGATAATAAAAAATATAATTAATAAAAAATATAATTGTAACTCCATTCACCATAATAATGATATTGATTCTAAATAAGACTCTTACACAAAACAAATCATTCCATACAGAAAGTGAACAAACATCCTTACTTAAGTCCATATTGATAATGAAAAATATAATTCTAACTCCATTAACCATAATATTGATATTGATTCTAAATAAAACTCTTACACAAAATAAATTATTCCGTAATATACATGTACACTTTCTAAGATATATGTTATCTTCTTAATAGCTAAGAGAAATTCCTATCTTAGTTAATTAGAGGCTTTCACCTTAATTTAAAAGTGTAAGGTATATTGAACAAATAATGTTTTCCATAATATTCATATCAATGATAAATCTTATTTGATTAGGTAACTTTAAATTATTGATTAATAAACTTAGTTTATTTCTCAATAATTTAATAATTATTATTATGTAATTGACAATGAAATTCAAATTTTAATTATTAATATATTTAGTATTAATATATAAATATATAAATTTTATTTTTTATAACCTTAATTTAAAAGTGTAAAGTATATTGAACAAATAATGGTTTCCATAATATTCATATCAATGATAAATCCTATTTGATTAGGTATCTTTAAATTATTGAGGTAAATTATTGATTAATAAACTTAGTTTATTC
>CBVK0100172915.1:0-12157 GCA_900067695.1 Picea abies
ATGAATTTCAAAAAACCAAGAGAGGTTTTTTCTCAGAACAAGCTGATATACAAAAACCTACCCCATATTTTACACAGATATCTCATATTGGGAGAATCAAAGACTTCCTTGGGCCCTGTGTTTTCAAAATTTCGGGACATGAATCTATTCAAAGGGACAGATGGCAATGAAATTAGAGGGCATGAAGACACCTAGTTGCTGAATATCCATAGTCAATACATCTCCATATTTCGATGCAGTTGGAAGAAATTACCAACAATGCAGCAAATGGATAGATCATCAACCAATACGTGCTAGAAACCCTGAACGAATCTTAACAGCCCTGAATTGTTGTAATCATAAATATTATTAGTTTAAATCTTCCTAGAATAAATGAATTGTTGTAATCATAAATATTATTAGTTTAAATCTTCCTAGAATAAATCCAGGTCATTTATCAAAGGATCATTGTAAATAAGTTTATAAATACTTCCTTGTTTGGAGTATGAAGTGTTGGGACCTGTTAATAGGATAGGACCAATATTGTAAAGTAGTTCACAGAGCCCCTTTAATCAAATTTCAGTAATACAAGACAAGCTTTTCAGGATTCCTGTGGCATATCTATTTGGTAAAGTGTCTCTTCTATAATATGTTTTGGTTGTTACATATTGTTTTGTTTATGAATTATTCAATAGAATATTAAGAGCATAATTTTTTAAAAAGTACACTCTGTTTCTGGCTTTTGGATAATTTCTATGTTTTCTAGTAGAGGGTTAGTTCCAGAATTCTTAATTGCTCTGCTACAATCCTGTCTCCTCACCTTTTCTTTCACATCACTCAACAATATCAAGAATACAACAAAGGTGCCTATCCTACACTGTAATTTTTTTCTTAGAACCTGCCTTGATTGAATTAGGCCTCTTTGACTCCATCACCCAATGGCCTTCCCTTCCTGTTCCAACCAACAATCTAAAGAACCAAACCCTGTACTATCATAACTAGCCTAAAATTCCTAGCAAACAAAGCTAAATATTACAGAGGGATCCCTGTATGATTCTAGGAGGGATAAATCCTAGACTCCAAAATGGTTTTGTGGTTACCTCTGTCAACTTCTTCCTCATCCTGAGAAATTACGGAGTGATAAAACTTTGGACCTTCTACTTCTCTTTCCCCTTCAACTTCTGTTATCTCAATATCGAACGGGTTTTCTTCTGCTCTATCATCGTTTGCGATGTGGTAACATTGTAACAACTAATTAACTGTCTGCCGATTCTGGTTTTTAAAAGATGTTACAATTTCAACTTCAGGTTCTTCAAATATCCTCACTTTTATCAACTTCAGTGCTATATCTATCTCTGGATTCTCATGTTCAAATGCAAAGGTGACCACAAAGTTCTGCTGCAAATCTTCACAATTCACAGTTCCTCTGCGCAGTTCCAGTTTTGTATACCAGTTCCTTGGGATTCCTTTCAATGTATGAATAAAGTAATGTGCCCACTCCTTTGGTGGTACCAATATCCATTGGGTTATACATCTGTCTATATGTTATTTAGGCTGTACTATTCAATCCTATTTCTCCATATATTTCTTCTCTTGTTCTGTGCCAAATATGATGCACAATAATCTTTTGCATTGATACCAATCATTGATATTTTCTTTGTGAGTACCCCACCAATGTGTAGGTGTTTCTTTCAAGGCAATGTCCAAAACTAGTAACCCCTAACTTTCCAAAACTTCTAACTCAAACTTTGTTAAAAATTATTCTAAATAATTTTGACCATAAAAAGTTGGAGGTTCTCTTACTTATGTTCCATCCCATCTTAGTGCGCGCGTCATTATTGAAAATATTCTAGTAGATATCTCATGTAAGCATTGTTGCCAATTATCCAATCTCGTGTCAGAATCTGAAACACAAGAACTAATGCTTCTCCAGCTAAACATTCCATCTCTTGCTAGGTTAATGTAATCTTCCTCGCGCACGATAGTTCTATACAACTGGTTTATCTCTTCTGTGATTCTCTGTCACATGTTCAACATATCTTTCTCCTTCTGAAGGATCGAATGGTACAATGACTCTATATTCTCCTGATTCAAAAATAATTTTTCTGGTCTTCAAGTTGATGATAGCCTGATTGTCAAAATCCCAATCGAGTCCCAACAATGCTAGATAAGGTGTAGTATTATCCACTATATCAATTACCTCAGAATATTCCATAGTGCGCACACCATATAAATCCTTTGGTATGCCCTTCAATCTACCAATTGGTATCACCCTATGTTGGTTTTCTAATTTCAGCTGAATAGGTGAATATCCCAATGTAGGTTCCCCCATACATTCCCATGTTTTCTTAGGCAAAACATTTATTTTAGACCCCAAATCTAATATGATGTCACCCATGTTAAAGTCTCCAATATTTATGATGTCACCCATGTTAAAGTCTCCAATATTTGCATTCAATATGAACTACCTATTTGTTCTTATCTTCCTACGGACATGATTTAGTTTCTTTTGTTCCAGTTGTATCTCTTCTCCAGAATTGCATTTCTCTAACAAACTTTGTAACATTTGTATAGATGTTTTATCATTTAATAACTTCAAGCAAGACCCAAAAAAGTTTCTTAGATTACTTTCTTGTTCTGAAGACTGATCTCTGTTGGTATCATCAAATAGATGATGCATATCATATACTGGTATCATCTCCTGGCTTTGTACCCGAAGTAGAAGTAATATTCTCCTTCAAAATTTCTTGTCTGGCCTCCTTGAATGTCTCCTTTTCTTCCCGCGCGTCAAAATCCTGTTGAGGTGTTGTATTCTTTCTAATCCATTGGTGTTTGTTATGATCTTGATTTGCTGCATCTTCTCCTACTTGGTTCCACCTCGAGTAACTATATTGAACTTTTCCACATCATCTTCTCTAGTTTCTATGACAATCCATTGAACATTATGTTTATTCTGGTTCCTCTTTTTCTATATCTTTATCAGAAGTGTCAAAAAATTTTCTGTGCTATGATTTGCGATGCGACAATACATGCATGTTACAAGTGTTAGTGGACAATCCCTTGCATAATTTATAGGTTGTTGACAATTGTGATAGGTTACTGGGCCTATGCCCCTTCCAAATCCTCCTCTTCCATGTCCTCCTCTTCCGAATCCTCCTATGTTGCCTTGATTATCTCCATGCAGTGTATTATATTGTGGTAGTTGATTATACTAAGGTGGCACTGCAAACTGCTACACATTATTATATTACGATGGTGATGTAAACTGTTGCGTGTTATTATACTATTGCACAGATTGACCTATCATTGGTTCAACCTACATTCTATATGCATTTGACGTCCTCTCCTTCATCATTTCCAATGTTTGAAAATCCTTGTCCTCATGTCCTACAGGCTTGCAGAATGTAATATTAGGCACTGTTTGGTACTTTTGCATCATGGGATAATGATAAGAGTCATGTCCATGTGTTCTACATATTTCACACCATGGTCCTTTTTTAGTTAGGGGATTTGACAATCCTACTCCCAAGTACTGCGCAGATGTTGGGCACTCATTCTTATGATGTCCTTCTATTTTGCATAAGGTACACCAAACAAATTCCCTCTTTTCCTTGCCTTTGTTCTGATTCAATTGAAATGTCATATTATTGAGATCTGCTCTCAACTCTTCTACAACTAGATCTGTATGTTTATACTAGTTTTCTTCCAATTGCAAGGCTTCTTGTAGAGCCTCAGCCTGAGTCTGGAACTTAAGTTGCCTCAATGGATATTTAATATGTGCCAATAATGAATTAATGAATAGATGCCTATGTGTCATATATGTGATGGGGTATTTCAACTTACCTTTCAATCGTTTGAACTTCTGGTTGATTTCCCAAACTAACTCTCATGGCTTCTGTTTGATTTCTATCTTCTCATTCATGTATTGATCTTCTGAACTTGGTTGCTAGAATTCATTGATTATTTTCTTCTTTACATCTGTGATGGTTGTAGGTGCTCCGTGTGGGTTGTTTACTGTGAGGCCCATATACCAATCTAGTGTGTGGTCTTTGAATGCAATTGAAATATGCGCTACTTTTGTATCTTCATCCGTGATTTGTTTAGCTGCCCAAATATTCTCACAAATAAATAAATGCTTCTCTGGGTCGTCTGACCCTTCTCCATGAAACTCTGGTAACCGAATAGTTGGATCCTGTCTTTCCATTGTAAAAATTATTGTACTGCCTCCGTGCAATGTAGATAACTGACTATTTCTAGCTGAATTCATACTTCCACTTGAATTTCCACTGGACCCTTTTCCTACTTGTTAGCACATAGGATGTGTAGGGGTAAATTTTTTTAAGTTTCTAGGTTTGATTCATAGGGTCTTTTTATTTTTAGCTTTTGAGTCACGTCTTATGTCAATAAATTATGTGTGACTCTTTCACGAGAAAATAAATCCGACCTTAGTCCATGTAAGAGTCTTGGTGTCATGATAGTGGTCATCATCATGAGAGAAATAAGGGTAAGTATTGGTCACACCCTTGGTCTTAAAATTCATCATTATCATGTGTGTTGTCTCAAAGGGGTGTGCAAAGGTTCCTTATGTCATTCTCAAGCATTTGAGGGTCAAATCAAGTGTCAAGTTGACTAGCTACAAACTCACCTGAAAGTTCGTAGTGAATAAAGAAAGTACCTCATGCACTAATCACACATCATTATGCCTCAGAAATGTGTTAAGGGATATCTTATTGTTTTCAGTGCCTTTAATTCGTCATGTTCTTCAGGTTGGTTTCAAGAAACATGTTTATCAATTTGAATATAGTGCTTTGCAAATTGGTTTGAATTATGGCGTCGCAAATTTCCTGTAGTAGATGAAGGTGGATTACAAGCTTCCAGGAAAATGACAGTTTAATTTATGAGACAATGATTGAAGCTTCAGATATACCAGGCACCTATTTAACAATCAATTGCACTGTCTGAAGGTTTGTTAGACTAGATTCTAGTCACTATGATTTTCTACGCGCTGCAAACTGTTGCATAGCATGTGTCATGCAAACTTCTTACACTGGTCAAAACCTGCAATATTGGTATTTTAAACCTTTGCAAATCAAAGTTTCCTGCCTTATAACAATAAGACTAATTTGCATCCAGTTCTTGTAGCCATGGCCTTATCCACTGCATTTTCTTGTTAGTGCTGCAAACTATGTGCATTGAATTGTGGCATTACAAACCCTCTGTTTTCTCACTTGACAAAACCCTCCTTGACCATGCTTTCACTCAGGCCCAAGGTTTTAGCTTTTTCAAAGTCATTTTCCTTTTTAGACTTAGGAATTTTGTGAACCTTTTTCATTAAAACCTAGTCTAAACTATGCACTGCAAACTCAATTGTGCACTGCAAACTCAATTGTGCATTTCAAACTCAAACTTGCATTGCAAACTCAACTGTGTGCCGCAAACTGAAGGATCGCACTGCAAATCCTCTGTTTTACACAAAATTGCCACGATTTTTGCCTGACTGTAGCCTCATCCAATTTGGGATTTTGTTCTTTCCTCTCATCTCCTACTTGCAATCCTTTCATTCTCACACTTTTTCTATACATGAATATCTCATTTAGTAAACCCTAAATTGTGCAAAATTCAATTCAAAAACCCTAATTTTCCTATTTTAATCATACATCTGATAACAAATAGTTATAATAGGGTAAAGGGTTTTCAAAATAGTTATCATGGAAAATAAAAAAGGTAAGAAGGTTTGCAAAGGGGGAGAAATATTCCACATGACATACAACTTATAAATTCTAAACCAATTTTCAAGGAAGCATTCAGAGAGTGGGCTGCCTGATTTTTTATGAGAAAATGAAAAGAGGACATCCTGAGGTTGCTAAACAATTTTCACTCAATTTTAGTGGGACAAAGAATGAGGTGGGGGCACTAGAGTTTGAAGTCTCAGGGCAATCTATTTCTATAGCCACAAAGATACCTGCTTGTGGTGAAAAATGGTTTAAATCCATGTCTTTGAATTCTACATTTTCCAAGGAATTCCTAAAACTCGAATATCAAGGAGAGAAACTATCCAAGGGAGTGTCAAGAAGTCATATGATCGAGTATTTTGAAAAAAATTCTTAGATTTGTTCAGAGGTACTTCACTTATGAAGGAAGGTTCAATATGATTTATCAATACCATATTAGATTGCTGCTACACTTTACTGGGAAAGAGTCCATGAAATTCCCCTTTTATCTGTTCAAGAGTATTGACAAGATGTCAGATAGGGTCCAACCTAATTCTAAGCAAGTGGATACCAATGTTTTTCACTCTGGTTTAATCAAGATGCTAAGATTGGAAGAGTTGGGGAAGACCAATACTGATTGGGAGGTTTTCCTAGCTGCATCAGGTTTTGCAAGATGTTTCTCACACACCACAGTAAAAAAGAAAAACACCTACACCTGGTAAGAATACTGTGCACTCATATTCAAGTAAAAATAGGAAGATGACAAGAAGGGATAAATTCATTCAGTTTATTGATAAAACAATTGAAGTTGGTCCCTCACAACTTCCTGATAGAGAAGTTTCTCATGTGGTAGAACCTACACCTATGGAGATATCATCAAGTAAAATAAGGAGTCTGAAGGGTAATAAACTTGTATTTTCCCCACATGTTGATGTAAAAACGGTCAATCCTGGAAGACCTTTCACCAGGTCAACATCTAAGCAACATATTCCTATGGAAGAAGGTACATCAAAAGCCTCAACTCAACAAAAGGATAAAACTCATCCTTCCAAGCAACCAATAGAGATTATTGAGATCTAATCCCCTTCTCATGAAAGTAATCCTACTTTCAAAAGACTCAGGAGGCAACTTAAGGATACAAGAGATGAAAATGAAAAATTGAAGGAGGAAAACCTGGAGGCCCGAATCGAATTGAAGAATATGTTAGATTTATATGAAAAAACTAGTGATAAAGCAAGATATTTGGCTAATAGATCTCTACCTCTACATAGGCAGCTGAAGAATGTGTATAGGCATAAAATATCTTGCCAAGATGAAATCATGAGGTTGAAAGAAGAATTGCAACCCTTCAAGGAGAAGGTAGAAAAAGGAAATTTGGATATGTTAGCTTGTGTGGCTATTAGAAGAAGCACCAGGAAAAGATGAAGACAGGATATTATTTCTAAATTAGCATAATTTTTGCCATGGTTTATTTTTATACACATACTTATAACTTGAGTAATTATTTTTTCTTAAATTGTGGTTACCATAATCATATGACTTCTGCAAAGGTTACTTCATGTTTCTGAAGATTGTAGTAGGTTCTAGAAGGGTTTCCCAAATTTTTGTGCAAGTTTTAAGCATTTGAAATCATTTTGGATGTAAACATGCACCTACAGGAAAGTTCGCAGCGTGTGCCATCAAAGGCGTTGCAGACTAGTTGTTTTGGGACAGTTTGTAGTGCAGGTGTTGTGAATTGGGTGTCACAATGATCTGAGATCTTTTCATCGAAGTGACTTATAAATAATTGCATTAAATGAGCATAAATTAAAGTGCATCATTAAAGAAGGAAAATCTCAATAATGAAGAGACATAAGCATCGAATCTGAACACAAAAAACTTGATAACGGATTTCGTCCCTGGTGGACTACGTCTCCGGGTCCTGCTCTCAAATGGGTAGGTCTTTTTATTAACTCAGTAAAAGAATTTGGCAAAACTCAGTAAAAGAATTTGGCAAAATACATAAGTATACCTCATTTTGGAATCAAGATGCATAAGTTTTTCTCAGATCAGAAAACAAACAACACCATTGAATTTGTGGCATCGAATTACCCAAAAATGACTGTCTCCACGCCTCAATCGGACTCTGGCACTCCCAAGCCCAAGAGAAAATCTGTCTCGGTTTTCATGCCTTGCAACTTGCAATAAATGCTAAGAAACTGTCTTGTAAAGCGTGCTTTGTAAATAATAAAGGTGGGCTTTGTAAACATCGGAGGCCATTGGCCTAGTGGTTGGCAGAGAATTTGTTAAGGAGTAGGTAAGGGGGGATGTCCCAGGTTGAGCCAGTGGGCCTCCCCTTTTGGGATGTTGGTTGTAACTTATATATATATTAGTACACGATGGTTCCGTCAGTCTTAGGAGTGGTTATATATGACGTTTGGTCACCAGATTTGACGGGGTTCCATCGGATTTGGCAGACCTGCCAAACCTTTTATTTTTTTTTGGAATTTCGTTCTTGGGCCGTCATTAGGCATTTTCCCATTGCCACATGGAAGCCCATGACTGGGCCACGTGGCAGCCAACCATTGGGCCATGTCAACCAATTGTACAATTACCTACCATGTTATCGTATGACTTGCGACATCATCCTTCCACACCATATTCCATGTCATTGTACGGTCTGCCACGTGGCTATACAGACTACCACGTGGCACATTTTTATTGGTCCACGAAATGACCCGAAAAATCCAAATACAAGTGACACGTGGCAACCTCTGGTGCTGCCACATCACCATGATGACATCAACATGACACATGTTTCCTCCTGCGTGTTCCACATATGTTGTATGGATGCTGACGTTATCCGTACTGATGCTGACGCCAACAATACAAATGTTGACTCATCCCCTTGCTAACTAGGCTAGGTTGAACAAACTTTGACCGTGAATATCTTTATATCCGTGACTCCGTTTGACGAGTCATTTGCACCGTTGGAAAGTTTGTGACATTCTCTTCGTGACGATGCCACTTTCATTGAGTTTTGAGGACTGAATTTTTTCCCTTTCTCTATCTGCTGAGGCCATTCTGAGCTTCTTGAGTTGCTTCTACAAGTACTAAGCTGTCCTTGGTCTTCTCTGGATCCTTTTTGGATCACACAAGGATTTTGAGTTGATGAATACTGTCATATGTCAGATTGAGTTCAGATAAGCTGCTCAAAGATCAATTGCACATCAAGGGCCACCTGCCTCAAGGATCTACCTTCATTTAATCCACATGCATTAAGTGGTCATCAGTTGCCTTTAATGATGCCAACATTTTTCTAGAATATAACATTCTTATTAGATTTTTGTTGTGCACCTAGTGCCACACCTCTCTTGAGCATAAGATCCTATGTATAAGCTAAGTGGCGAATTGTAGAGATATTTTTGGATGTTTTGTTATTTAATATGAATTGTAACTCTATGAGAGGGTTCGAGTGGTTAGACAATGAGACTCTTATCTTTATTTTTCAATTGAAACAAAGTTTCCATATTGTATGTATTAGATTCAAGAATCTTTAATAGTGAATGATCAATTTCCTCTTCTATTGTCACATCTGTGTTTCTGTCTTACTTTTATGTTAGTTGTTGATGAATGATTCATAATTATGCTTGTTTCTTACTAGAGTAAATGATTTATTGTTTGTAGTTGATGCAAGTACGATCAAAGTGCTCTATTGTTGATTAGGAGGTTCTTATTCAATGACATTTCTACTATATGTGTTTCAAAACTACTTGATGTAACCTGATGCATGTATCTCATATCCATTGCTAAGTCTTCCATCTTTCTATTGATATATCTAAACACTGATTTGAATCTATTAAAATCGTTGTTTGTTGGTGTGTATTTCATGGAGGTTCTGTGTTGATATTATAAACTAAGTATCTCACCCATTTTCCACACATTAAAAACATTTTTATCTTTAACAATCTACAAAGTTTCTGATGGGCATTAGGATCACACCTAAAGCAGTCTAGGTGAGACTTCTAGTGATAACACTACTAAAATCCCTTTGCTACAGATTGGTGGTTGTCTAAACAATTCTTTCTCTTGAGACTTTTTAGTCGCACATGGGGTTGTGGGTTCCACACTAATTCTGATCTGGAATGGAGAGCCTTCTTATGCGTCGGACCCTTGACATCTGGTTTTCTTCTCTCATATGTGGTGCACAAGATTTCCTCAATCTTCTCTGTATCACAAAGATCCTCTACCTCCTCTTCATCACTGTCCAAATCTTCTCACTCGGCTACTGCCCTCTTTTTCTTATTGATCTTATACTGGTAGGGTCTTCCATTGCGCATTGTTCCAGTTCTATCCATTATTTCCTTTATCTGATTTGCATCCATCATAATGGGGTCCATTGCTTCCTTCTTCTGACTTCTATCCAAGTCCTTCTCCATATCTTAGATCGTCCTTTGCTTCCCCCAGTCTCCTCATGCACACAAAATTATTTAGCTATCCGACTCCATTGTTGTCACTCCTTTATCATGCAGTAAAATCTTGATCGACGTGTAGAGTGATCGAATATACCTTCCTCTCAGTCCCTTCAAAAAATCCTGTTTTGTAGCGATGTAAGACTTTGCAGTATCGACATCAAACTTAGTAATAAATCCTACAATAACTCTCTCTAGATAGAAATCCACTATGCACATGAATTTATTATTGACTTTCTGTATCCGGGAAATATTCTCAGTAGTCCACTCTACTGGTCTTATCCGATTAGTTGGGTGATTGTCCTTCAGTCTCAATATCCACTCCTGCAACAGTCATGGAAAATAACAAAAAAATGCCTCATGAAGATCAGTAAATACATACCTCTCCAAATATTGACGTAGAGTATACTTAGGGTTTATGTTGTCCTTCTGCACGAACTTGAGATCTTTTGTCACTGACCATCTTTCAATCTCCTTCTTAGTTGGATTCCATGGCCTTAACATCCTTTTATACTACTACATTCTCTTCACCGTCCTTCTCATCAAATCCCCTCCACTCTATTCTTCTAGGTTCCGTCCAACAACAAAACCACTTGTTGGACGTTAATGGGATGACCCGGGTTCTACTTTAGGTTGCCAACAAAACCCTACAAACCATCGACCCTTCAAGACAACATAAGGCAATATTGCGCACAATGAATTCTCACTCGAGATGGATTTATGGGTGACTGCAGGACCCATATGTCTACAATATTGGAAGGGATGCTATTGTGGGGATGTTATACATTCTTTCTACCTCAACATTCATCATATCTATTATTCTACCACACCATTAAATCTAGATATACCATTCTGTAACCATTCACATTTACTTAAGATTCATTCTATAGTAAACATCATGAATATTCTAGTGCATGCTACATTTTACTACTTTTAGATTCATCCATTCAAGATAGATAACAAGAAATAAAGAAAACATTCCACACAAAGACACAAGTTTTACCATGGTTCACCCCCCTAGGCTACGTCCACAAAGATCAATCATTCTTTACTCTTTTATTATTCTTCATCAAAAGTCATAGCGTTGTGCACATTACATTTGAATACAATTGAAGATAAAGAGGATGACATGATTGCACTAAGATCCACAACTCCCTACCCTCAGTTGAAATTCATATCTTTCTCTCAGAACTGATTCTAATATCATCTCACTATTAGCTCCACATATCTCAACAAAACTCATACCAAAACTAACTAGATCTCCTCAGATCTCACAATACATATTTATACTACAAAACTGGGTTAAAACCCGTTACAACAATGACCAAAAACCTAACCCACTAACCCTAGGTGTGTTAGGTTTGTCCTCTTTCTAAATTCCTGCACACGACTGATCTATGCACTTCTTCCTTTGGATTTCCTGCTTCCTCGACACTGCTTTTCCTTGTTATCCGATGCACACTCCTTTTCTGGTCCATTTTCTAATTGCCTCATTGATTGTTGCGTTGTTCCCAAAAATGGCCTATGCCAACAAATAACCACATTTATTCCATGAGTTCCATCATCGCCAAATGAATACTTTGACACGAGAATCTCTCAAGTCCAAAGAACAATCTTCTAATCACAAATCAGAAGCTAAAGCTATTAACCATTATTCACTACTATTTATTCTCCATTAGCTATTAACCTTTTCTCATGAGAGGGGTCTCTTTTTATAGATTGAAGAGGAGGTTAGGATGAGAGGTTAGGATCTCCCCAAATCAGGAGTATGAGTAAGATCCAAACCGATTGGAGGACACCTCACATCCTAAGATTCTCTTCTAAAAACTTCACAAATTTCTCCTTTTTCCTTTCCTTTCAAACAATGCCGCACCCTGTGAACTAGCAACATGAGACACTATCGCAGGATGTAGTGGTGAAAAATGCAACACTTAAGAGTGTTGCATGCTGAAGTGGTGCAACATGCGACACTTTCATAAAATAGTGTTTTTAATAAATCCCGACTTCTTTCAGGGA
>CBVK0100172923.1:0-15263 GCA_900067695.1 Picea abies
TCTTCTCAACTCTCTGTAAGGAGGAGGCCATCTCTATGTTCCAGCTCTGTCTCAGATGGGAACCACACACCCCTCTCAGGGGCTCTTTCTCAGGTTTGTGTCCTGGAGAATGTCTCACGCAGCTGTAATCATCAACAATGTCTTCTTTGATGGAGACATCCCACTTTCATGGAGCTATTTTATTAGAGATTTGTACACATGGCATAACCATCTCATTATTTTATCATTATTTTTACTTGTCCCATGAGTTGGTTATGAGATATTGTTATTCTATTATTTTTGTATGAGAAAAACATGGATCTAAAAGACTCCAAAATTATTTTATCATTGTTATTGGAGAGAATAGTGGATCTAGGAAAACAATTATTATTTTATTGTAAAAGGACACAGAGCTAGATTCTATTTAAAGAGTAGCTATCTCCATTTGTAGTCATGGTTGGATTTTTGGAGTTTCCCCTCCTTGGAGCTTAATGGATATATATTTCTTGGAACATATGTGAAGTGTAAGGGTTTCTTTCCTAGCAAGGTGTGGCTATTTTTATAATGATTTCTATTGTTGCATATGATTGTATAGTTTCTAGTACTTGCTATTGATTGGCCATTGGTGAAATATACATTTATCATATTGGAAGGGTTTTGTGTGAGAAATACTCCTCCCCCCCCCCATCCCCCTTGATCCTTTGTTTTCTTATATATGGATTATTCTCTTGCATCTTACATATACATGAGTGGTTGCTAAGTTAATACTCTATGGTAAGGAACACCTCATTGGTAAAGTTTTGATGTGGTCCTCCTAGAATTTTATAACTTTACTATCATTTTTCAGCAATGTTAATTTCTTCTCATGGCATGCATATTGCAGCCCTTGTAGTCTTAACCCTTTATTGAGCTTGCCATCTTGGATCGACCTTTTGACTCCAATTTTCCCTTGTTGGATTGGCACTAATATCTTGATCCCTCCATCATTCTTTTACTTCGTTATACTACAAAAGGGAATTGTTTTGCTAAAACTATCTCTTCACATAACCTTTGAGCTTCATTGTTATAGCTTTATTAATCCTAACAACTGAATACCACCCTTGAGTTGGATAAGAGCCAAACAAAAGTAAGAGGATAGGTTGCTTAGGTGACAGTGGTGACCGTCCTAGTAGTTCCCCCTTGGGTTGCACCTTGTGGATTAAGACTTTTATCATTAATTGTGGTTTGGGGAGGCCCCATTTTGGCACCTCTACTGGGGATAAAGTCCATTTTCCTAGAAAATTTGAATACTATGCTTCATGACATGTGAGAGTGTTGTATTGAATATCTCTTTCTCACATGGAGATTGGATGAAGGGATGAAGCCCTTGTTTCTTACATATTTTGGAAGGCTTTGTTGTATGTATAGGTGAGCACATGCAACATCTTGAAGGCACTTTGAAGGTTCACCTTGGTGACTCCACATTTTGGTATCGGTATGAGGTATGAATGCGTTTTTCAAATTTGGTCTCTTATATTTGAATATTTGAAATAAAAGACATAGCACAAGAGTTTGGTTTGCACGGAAAAATCTATGATAGTGCACACGATTTTTTTTTTCAAATAATATTTTGAAGTCCTTGAATTCTTCATGCTTTCCGAGATATCCACATGAGCTTATTTATGATATTTGGGTTCATCATGTCCCAAAATTTTATGGAAATCCTTGGATGGATTCAAGGCATTTTTCATACTTCATAGATTTTATTGTAGATTTCAACCTTGTCCATGAAGATGTATTCATGAAAGTGTTTGCATATTCATGCAAGAAAAAAGTACATGGGATTGGTATTGTAATTTCATCCTAAGGAGATAAAGTCATTTCCATAGTTAGTCAAATAATTTCAGAAGTTTTGGATTTATGGTTATGGTGAAGAGAAGATTGATGATGCATGTGCTTGGGTTGATATTTGTTATATAATGAAGAAGATGTTGGATAGATTGGTGCTTGCATGTGGTCATAACCCTTTGAGTTTTATTGTGGCTAAAGTAAATGATAAGGGGTTTTTGATGAAATATGTTAAAAAGAAGAATGATGTGCTAAAGCAAACAAAGCCAGAAAATGACAAGCCTATCATCATGTCAAAAGAATTTCTAGAGCTTGAGATGAGTGGGAGGATTATGAGGATGAAAAGGTTATTGAAGATCTTGTTGCAACTCCTTGTGAAGAAGACCTTGTTGAGAACACTCAAGCACCCACCTCATCATCCATGAAAGACCAAGAGCACATTGATGACTCATATCTCTATTGAAGACCAAGCATGAGAAGAAAGTAATGATGAGGAAAATCCTCAAGCACATGAAGAATTTCATGTTTCTATTGAAGATCAAACAATTAAAGAAGATCTTGTTGGTGAGAGCATTGAAGCATCCATTTCTCCTCCACATGAAGACAAGGGTATGGTAATCTATGACCCCTCTCAAATTTCTGAATTTGATGACATGTTTTATGATGATGTTGAGAAGATAGATCTTGAAGACAAACCCTTGAATGATGATAAGTTGGCAAATGCATTTACCTCTCCATTTGATGAAGAAAAGGGTAGCCTAGGGCATGCGGTTATGAGCACTCATTTTCATATTTTTTGTCATAGTAAGGATATAGATTGCTGGAAAAATTGTGGAGACCCTATCTATGATACTTGTAGTGATGTGTCTGATGAGGAAATTGCAAATTCCGAGTATTTGGGACAACCTAACATAGTGGAGGCAAATTCAGAAAATTTGCATGATATTTTCCAGCCATAAGCTCCTATTAATAATGCATATTTTGGGCATCACATAAATCATATTTATGCATATTTGTTTCAGCCATGTACTCTCACTTCTAAGGAAGATTTGTTGCAACATTTTCAACCATGTTATATGAGGTTTAATGAAGATTTTTCTCGTCTTCTAGGGAAGATTTTTTATGATAATACTTTAGAAAAGTTCCAGCCACAAACTCTAATTTTTGATGCATCTGCGTGAAAACTCAGCTAAGAAGCATGCTTTTAGGGCTGAAAATTGCATGGAATAACCATGGGATAAGTGTAGATTCTTCCAGCCATCTTCATCTTCAAATTTTTATGAGTTTGGTTGTGATCTTTCAGCTGGAAATAATGATTTAGGGGTTGGAAATTGTATGGTACAACAAGATTTTAATTTCAGAAGTGGTCAGCCACCTATTTCTCCATTCTCTTCTCGTATTTTTCATGCACTTTCAACTGGAAAATATATTTTTGATGTTGGAAATTGTATGGGGCAGTAAACATTTCATTTTGAGTTGTATTGCAAAAAATTTCAGCCATCAAAAAGAGGGTTTTAAGCCCTAGATTTGGGGCCATTTTTTTTTCTAAGGCTGGGATGTTGTTTCTTATCTCATATACATCTTATTTGGAGGGTATCCTTGATGTTTTGAGAAATTTTTTAGAGGCCCCTAAGTTCTTGTTGCTTGAGGAAAATAATGATGATGTTGTAGGGGATGACGAGGGATTGCTTTATGACTTTTTTTAGCCATGATAATGTTTACATTAGTTCTATCCAAGCTTGGCTAGAGGAGTCTTGTGTTGGTGCATTCCCTTCTTGTCATGATTTTGGTGTCCTTGGCCATATTTGTGAGTATATTTTGGATTTTAGCCCTCATCTCATGGAGATTCCAGCACATATCTACTTGACATTTGATGTATCCTTATTTTTGTTGGTGACCGAACACAAGGGAAGAGTTCATGGCAATGATGAAATGCTTAGGGGGCAACATTGGATTTATGACTTCACCTAGCATGCTCATTTTTCATATGGTAGAGTAGGTAGGAGAAAGAATAAGGTCCCTCGAGCATTAGAAAAATTTAGAATAGGAAGAATAAGCTCAACATGTGAACATTAAATTTCGTTTCATGTTATCTTTGGCATTGTTGGCTTATGCCTTATTTTGTAAAGCCAATGTTAAGCTATTATTGATGTAATGGACTATATGGACATTGATGTGGTGTTTAGGGAGGTGAATTTGGATCCATCCCGCCGCATGTTTTTGATTAATCTCTTTATGGTCATTCCTAAAAGGTATGTGTAGAATATTACGAGGTTCTCATGCATTCCCAAGCAGAGTACACGTCCCCAAGTTGGAGCCAATTGATATCCCTCATTTTGCATGAGGCGCTTGTGATTTTTATCACAAAGGTAGGCTTACAGGTTAATGGTCTAGGGGTTGTGCTTTCTCTTGATGAGGATATATTGATGATATTGATACTTGGGTTGTATTAGTGATTGCTTTCCCTTCATACTAATATAATTGTTTATGGAGCCCCTATGATAATTGGATAGTTGATGATACATGTTGATATGTGACTCTATGGAAAGAATGGCCTAGTACTTTTGGGATAAGCTAACATTGTATTGGCATCCTCATTTGGTTGGCTTCATCATAGAATAGAGAGCTTGGAATACACCCCCCTCTTTTTCATATTGTTTATTACTTTGAGTGGGTATGATCATGGTTAGAGACCCATTTCTCCAACACCCTAGCTCTTATGGATGTTTTTTCACACATGGATGGGTTACTTATGAGGTGGATCATGGTATTGTGTGGAGCACTCCCCTTCTTTGGCTCATATGTGGAGGCACATACCCACTTATCATCATTTTATGCATCTTATGATGAGGTAATTCCCCTTCTTGATGAATTGGTTGATGACTTGGCAATTAGATACATGACTTGGATCTAACACATTGCACAATGTTTCATGATGGATATCCCTTGCTTTATGGAGTTAGCCTTGGCACAATTATGGAGTGTTTTTACATATTGGACCTTGAGATTAAGTGGTTTGTTGCACACTTGTTGATTCTTTATTGTATAATGCTCCACCTTGCACACCTTCTCATGCATCATTGTTCACATGTTCCATCTTTGGAGGAGTATCTTGCACACATGTTGAGGCATAATCCTATTTTATTGGTTATTGAGGGGATTCCCACTTTATTCATGGATTTAGTTGAGCATTGATGGCATTCCACATGTCTTCGTCATGGATTTGGTGCCTTGTTTCATGGATACACCTTCTTATCACTTGATTCGAGGAGGACATCCACATTTCTTGGAGCCTTATTACACACTTATCTATATTGTGGTTGAGGATGTTCACCTTGGGAAATGACACAAGTCTATTGAGGACGTTTTTTATGGTTTCATGCCCTATTTGGAGGAGATGTACACCTTGAAAAGATTTATTGCACTCATATCCATGCTTATTATTGAGGACATCCCACTTTGGAAGCCTTGTTTCACATTGATTTATGATTGGATGAGGACGTCTCAACTACTATTGTAGGGTTTTCCTTGATCATTGCAAAGTTTTCCATGCCATTGATGAGGATGTGACGTGGCCATAACAACCACCCTTTATTTTTACTTGAATAAGCAAAAGGAGAGACCCCCCATTAAATTTTTAGCTTTAATACCTAATCCACTACTACTATGAGCCTACTGAATATTCTTTATCTACTTTGAGGGGGTTAGGGGTTTAGATATTTATTCATGATTTATCTTTAAGGAGCTTTGTCATGACTAATAATCTCTTTGATCTTGTACTTTCAGATGTTCTTCATTATACGTTTGATTTATGATTCTTCTTTGTTCCTTGTGTGATGAAACTAATAGGTTGTCTTTTGAACCTTTTTCATTAATTAGTTTTAATGGATTTAAATGTATTTGATGATCCTATATGATTACAGGTTTAATGCAATGTTTTTATGACTTGAAGAGAATTTGCTTTTATGGATCTGTTGTTTCTTTTTGCATTGGCTTGTACTATCATCTCACTACATCATTGAGAAGTGAATAGTTGGCTTGAATGAATATTGTATTGTTACTTTGTGTCTTGCACTTGCTGTCCTCATATTCATACTCAAGATCTCATGTGTTAATCAAATTCCTCAGTTTAAAATCCATAACTAGAATCAGAAGATCTTTAATCTTTTTCGAGAGTTTGAGATATTATTTGTGATTAGATACAAGCAAGAAAAATATTTTTACAGATCCTTCATGACATTTGTTTACAACAACAAGTTGTTCATAAAAATCCAAGATCATAGATGATTTCTTCTAAGATACTCCTTTTCATTTCCTCATTTTTGAACAAGCCCAAATCTTTTTCAAAGATTTGTTAGTAAAATGGCAATGGGAATGAATGTAGATTTTATAACCTATTAGAAAATGTCTTCTTCCTTGTATAAGAAAGTCAATTATTGCTTTGGTTGCAGTGACAGGGTTGTAGAGTCATTTCCTATGCAAGATACTTATGTTGTTTCAAGTCCTCAAGAGAATCATGCCAAAACAAAAGAGCAATCTTATGCATAGTCAAGGAAGAATGATCATGTGCATTTGGTCACAGAGGACATGAAGCTCAAGAACATAGCCTTTGAGTGATAAAAAGAAATGGAAACACCATATTTCTTTATCTACTTGCTTCAACTTTGAAATGCATATGGGAAGCCCTTAATGTTATTCATCTTGACCAGACTCAATCAATTCTTGATCATCATTGACTTCAACATTTAGAATCCGGACATCCGAAGATTTTATCATCCAAGTGTCTTTCTCTCCAACCCAGATGTTGTATGTGGAATCATGACATATGTTGATAGAAACTTGACGTCACATTACCCAATCACTACATGCCACTTGTCCTACCTAGAAACTTGATTTTCACTTGTAATTGAAATTATTTTGTTTATCCAAGATTCGGTCTCATTCGACCTCGACATCGATGAATTTTCCAATATCTGTATCCGATATTTATATTTAATTGTCACATTCTCATAATATGCCTTTTTTCAAATTTCCCTAGATTTCTAGGTGTGGAACCTTGATCTGTAGTTGAAATCTTGATCTAGATATGGAACCTTGATCTATAGTCGGAACCTTGAGCTATATTCAAAACTTAGCCTCATTTCTCCTTACCCATCCGAGTTAGCTTTGTATATATGGGCTTGTACATTTTTATTATTTTTATTTTTTATTTTATCCATGGATTAATTTCCAAATCCCAACATGGTTTTAAATTTTCCATATATATTTTATTTTGATTAATCCAGGAATTACCATCGGAGAATTAATTTTACATTGGGGATTGACTTTACACATCATGAATTTTTTCCCAAATCCCAAAGTTTGCATTTTATTCCTATTTCGGGATATTTTTATTTTATTTTCATTTTGTTTCATATTCTCGTTTTTTTTTTTAATTTCCCGAAGAATTGGATTTTCATTTGATTTGATTTCATTTGATTTATTTTATTTCATATTTGGTTTATTTTGTTTTTATTTTTATTTTTGATTTACATCGTAAATTTTGGACATTGACATTTGAGGACAACTTTTCACATTCATTTTTAAATTTCCTAAAATCTCGGAGCCTGAATTTGTTTATTTATTTTTCATTTTTCATTTTATTTTCAAATTTATTATGTATTTTCCCGAACCACAAATTCATTATTTTATCCCATAGTCTCGAATTTATTAGTGCACATTTTTCCAAATTCTAGGGATATTTTATTCCTATTATTTTATTCCACCGAGGATTTACCATATTAGGAACTTTCCCCTTTGGGAATTTATCATTAGACTTACCTCATCGAGAACTTTTCCCTTAGGGTATTTACTATCGAGGATTTACCGCATCGTAAAAATTAGGTTCACACACTATGAGAATTTGTCGAAGTCCCAAAGCCCAAATGCACATTTATTATTATTATTTTATTTTATTTTGACTTCGGGACATTTGCATTCACGTTTAATTTGGGCTTAACATTTATGCTTTTCCATTTTGGGATTTTCCCATCAAAATTTTCACTTTCGAACAAAATTACCTTCCTAATCATGCCTATCAGACTCACCTCTTTAGATTTTCACCCATCAGAATGATTAATTTACCTTGCTCATAGTTCCCAAAATACGAAGACCACAAGCTTACCAAACTCCCTCCATCAAACATGGAATTTTGGATTATTTTGTTATTTTTCAAAAAATATGATTTTCGGGGATTATTTTGTTATTTTTCAAAAATTATGATTTTCGGGTTTTATCGTTCGAGATATTTTACCAAATAAATTTTACCGCAACACCTTCAGACACCCCCCTTCCCACAACACCTTCATACATGTTCATTTTAGGAGATTTGATTTCAGGTTTTTACCGTTCAGGACTTCCCACAACACCTTCAGACATGTTGATTTTAGACATTTTAATTTCAGATCATTTTATTATTTCTGGGATTTGAATTTCGGACATGGGAATTTCAGACATTATTATTTTACCGCAACACCTTAAGATTCTCCCTTCTCACAAACACTTTCAAATTCTTACCGCAACACCTTCAAATTCTCCCTTCCCGCAAACCCTTAAGACATGTTGATTTCATACATTTTAATTTCAGATCATTTTATTGTTTATGAGATTTGAATTTCGGACATGGGAATTTTAGACATTATTATTTTGTTTTTGGATATGTACATACATACATTTTTATTTTTTATTTAGTTTTCCTATTATTTTTTTTTAATTTTCTGGATGCGGGTATGGTCAAAACATTAATGTGGGTTCAACACTCCATACCTCTCCTAACTCCACATACAAATTACAATGGGAGGGAAACACAATATAAACCCCTTTCAATCCCTTTCCACAATGCATGTGGAATAAAACATTAAGCTTATCAGATCAATGGTCAAGATTTAACTTAAGATGAGATTGAGGGTTGTTGAGTTCTCACTTCTGGGGGCCATATATTGAATTTCAAGTGACCAAATTGGGCACGAGATGGCTTGTTGGAAATATGGAGTAGAGAAAAACATGTTAAACAAATTATTTTTGTTATTTTAACAATAGGAATTCCCAAAACAATTGAGGAAAGAGGAGGCAAGATTCTTCTTGGATATTGACCACGCATTTTTCCGCAGCCCATAACTCAAGTTTTTGATGGTCAAATCGGGAAAACAAGACCTCATTGAAAATCTAAGGAATTGAGAAATAATACAAAATAGTTTCTCTTGCCTAATTTTGACATTAATAAATTCTCATATTTTAATTAATACTATTGTCAATATATCGTCTTTTACTCAAACATAATTGAAGTTATATATTTTCATTGTTATCGCTTTGACATGAATGCATGAGGAGGCGAAGAGTGCCAATGAAGACATGGATGTCGAGACAATGAAGAGTCTAGAATGAGGAACAATTGTTATTGCATGGGACAAAGAAGAGATGAAGAATCCATAAGAGGAATAGTTTCAGGGGCATTGATTGAAAAATGTTATAAATGCAATTTCACCCCCAATGAAGAAAAGGGGGTTGAAGAATCTAGAATTGGGTCTTGTATATTTTTATCAAGTTTGAGGACATATTCAAAGCTCTTGGGTTTTTATTGTACCTATATCCGAGGAACATTTTCTAAATATTGAATACTTGGAGAAGCTAATCCATGGTCTATTCATGCAATTGTGCACAATTGTTAATTAATTGTTTTGTGCAACAATTTTTCATTTCCATCAATTGGTTCTATAGGAAATAATTATGAATGGATTATGAACTATATTGTAGGGACATATTCAGTGTATCTATATGCATATGGATATGATAGTATAATTTCTTATTGAGAGACGTGAATTCTTTTTGTTTACATAAGTAAAACTATATGTCTGCAATCGATTTTTGTTACTGTTAGATTATGAGTAGTTAGAATATGAATTCATTTTCATATTATATTAAGATTTCATGTATGATTTATATTAGATTAAATGACAAAGTCTTTCTTTGGAGAGAAATCCATTTACTTAGCGACAACTGGGCCCACATACATGTGGAGATTTCCATACCAAACAAGAGTGGGTATGATTGGGACCTGCTATTGAGTGATCCTCCCTCATGTTGGCATGTGACATTTTTTGAGTCGCCAACAAAATGACGTTAGAAGGAGGGACATATGAAAAGTTGATCGTGTGGAGTCTTTCTTGTTAATTTTTTTTAATTATTAATGGCTCCTTCCCAAATCCCTATATAAAGATGTATTTTTGGTTTTGTATCTCATACCACTCCTCGAAACATAGTTAATCTCTTTTCAAAACTTAAATTCGATAGTGAGGGAAAGACATCAACATTTGAACATATCTTTTAATTGATTTGGAATTGTTTTTCTCATAAAATTACTCATGAAGGTGTCATATGCAGGTTGTTCACTCTTACTTTTGAAGGCCGAGTTAAAAGCTAGTGTGAGACTTTGCCAACCACCTCTATTCACACATGAGAACACTTTTCGCATAAATTTTTGCATTATTTTGAGAATTATGATTAATTGTGTAAAGAAATGCCAGAGCTTAGGAAATAAAAAACTGAATCTTTAGAAGACTTTTCTTTAAGGTTTATGCGTCTTTTTTATAGATTTCATTTGGATGATGTGCCCTCTTTTAGTGAATGAATTCTATATCTAATTTATCTTTCTAATGAACAAGATCAACTAGTGAGTAAAGAATTAGAATCATGCCTTGGTGCTAGTTTACATGCTGATTTGGATTCACATGAAGATGTAGAGGATACTAATGATTTGGTTGAACAATGTATGTTTGGATATTTCTTCACTATGGTGGATATAGATCAGAGAGGGCATGTTATTTCAAAATAAGTATAAGTATCCTTCCACCATTCCATTCCCTCGGTCTTTCCTAGTGATAAAAAAGAAGCATCTTATGTAGTAAACTTGCGCTCATATATTTCTGTGGTTGACATAGAGGAAGAATCTCTTGCTGATAATGAGACACTTTGGGTTATGCTGATGGTTATGTCAGGTTCTCATTTTCCTATTTCATCTTTTCCCTCAAAGAAGAGGGAGGAGGAAACTATGAAGAAAACTTTCACGTGCCTGCAAATCTGACAGCTACCTCAGGAATGGATTAGATTGAGTCTAACTTATGTGTTCATGATTGTGGTGTGGAACACTCTTCTCTTAGTTTGATTGAAGAGATTCAAGAAGAACTTCTTTGGGTCGCCATCATATACCATACTACTGATTATCTCCCCAATACCATTCTTGAACCCTATTGTTCTAAAAATTCATGTGAATTTCTCTTATCTTTATTTACTAAGAATTAACATTAATGTGTCTTGGATAATGTTTTGTGTTCAGAATTTTCACCAAAGCAAGACATGAATGTTGATTGGTTATTTGAGGAAGAAAATTTGGACACACAAAACATGGTATCTCCCTCATAATTAAATAAATTGGAATTAATTTCTGTTGATTATGGTTGTTGTACTGTTATAACCTCATTTAGTATAATTTAGAAAAATAAAGAAGGTTTTCCTATAGTTACTGAATCATTCATTGAGCCTTGTTCTAAAAATTGTTGTGAATTGCTCCTATATCCTAATCATGAGTATTTTTTAGAAGATATTTTATGTTTACATATTTTAAAGGAGAAAAATAACAATGTTGATCATTTAACTCAAGAAGAAAAACTAAACACACAATGCATAACACTTTCAATACAACACTTTTTATCTTATTCAAATGAGGTGAGTGATGTGAAGGATAGAATTGTTGATTGTGAAACAATGCCTTGTATGATATTTATAGTTTCACAATTGAAATTATACATTGGTGTGCTAATATAAGAAATGATACAATTCAGAGAGACTGCTACTAAAAATGAGTCTCTTTCTAGAGAGGCATTTCAATCTCTTGTTGATACTGAGAAGGGGGTGAATTAGTATCAAGTACAATTTAAAACTAACTTATGTGTTCATGATTGTGGTGTGGAACACTCTTCTCTTAGTTTGAATGAATATATTTAAGAAGAACTTATTGGGGTCCCCATCATAGACCATCTTGTTGATTGTCTCCCCAAGTCCATTCTTGAATCCTCTTACTTTGAAAATCCTTGTGATTTGCTCTTATCTTTAAATAATAACAATGAATGTGAATGTGTCTTAGATAATGTTTTATGTTCAGATTTTCCAGTAGAGAAAAATAATGATGTTGGTCAGTTAACTAAGGAAGAAAATATGGACACACAAGACATGATAGTTCAACAATTTGCATCTTGCTCAGAGGAGGGGAATATTGTTAAGGAAGATGGTTTTGATTGTGAAACAGTTCCTTGTAGAGTACTTGCAGATTCACAATTAAAATCAGACATCAATGTGATTATAAAAGAAGAGATACCATTCAAAGAGGATCATATTGAAAATGTTTCTTTTTTAAGAGAGACATTTAATTTCCTTACTTATCCTACTTATTATTCTTTGTATCATGATCTTTTTGATGGTTTGATCATGCAGAAAGTTTCCAATGATCCTATTCAAATAAATTCTACGAGGCCAATCCCTTATGTAGTACTTGATGATGGTGATATGCATGTAGAATATAGAGAGGATGAGACCTCTTTCCATGAAATTTCTAGTTTTATACCTTATCAAGATTTTACATGGGATGGCGAGATTGTTGTAGATATTATATATCAGACTATGTCTTCTTTTGATTCAATTTCATCTTTGATTAATAGAGAGTCTTGTTGTACAAATAGCCAATGATTGATGATCTTAGTGGCTGCCACCATATTATTATTTATATGCCCTATATAGTGGTGGAAGATGGTTCATGTGTATTAATTGATTCTACTAATTCATCTCAAGTGGTTAGTTATGTGAATTATAAGCCCAGGGAGGATTTCCAAGACATATAGTGGTGGAAGATGGTTCATGTGTATTAATTGATTCTACTAATTCATCTCAAGTGGTTAGTTATGTGAATTATAAGCCCAGGGAGGATTTCCAAGACAATGATGCACTTCAGTCTAGACTGATGGTTATGTCAGGCTTCCATGATTATTTTTCCTCGTCTTCTGGAATAAATGATAACATAAACACTAAGAGTCTCCCACAAGGTACGTTTCATGCATATTTCATACACGATTCTCTGAACGTATACTACTCTCTCGTGGACTCCCTCCATCAAATTTATGATAGTCAATGTATATTTTATGATATAATTGTGGCATGGTTGGAGGGATTTTTCTTATCTATATTTTCCATGAATAATAACCGTGACATATTTGGTACGATGGATAGAGTTTTTAATGATTTAATTCTTCCTGTTTTAGTCTCTTACTACTCCAATTTATGTTGCTAATCTTTGATGAACATGTGATTGTAGATTTGGAGTTACATGGATGACTATATTGGCATTACGATTTCACATAGTTCATTTATAGTCAATATAGTGTAGGATATGAATATGATAGATTAATTTAGTTTATTTTCTTTGCATAGTTGTTTATTGTAGTTTTGATTTGAGGTTTTAAATAAATTCAGTTGGAAAAAATTATTTATTCTTATGGCTAAGGTTATATGTCACTTTTTTCAGAGATGTATCCAATGAAGAAAGCCTTCAAGACTGATCTTTATTTCAATAAATTACAGTTGTAGTTATTTTATTTTTAAGAGGTTAATGTAGTTTGATCTTTGTCTCTAGTTTATAGTTAAATTTATTTTTTCCCTAATAAAAGTAACATGTTGGCTGAACAAAAAAGGAATTTCATGAACAAGTTGAGAAGTTGGCATGTTGATATTTTTTCTTGGACGGGTTTTTTGTGAAAAATTATTTTTGACGAAAGGGAAGCATTTAATTGTTTCACTCTCAAAGCTTTTTCTCTCTGTATTTGGATTAATTTTCGGATCACTGTTCATACCATGACATCTTTGTTTTTCATATAATGACTTCGTATGTACAAATTATCATTTTAATGTAAAATTAATGACGACGAAATTTTGAGAATAGATATATGTTGTTCATTTTTAAAATTTTGATGACAATAAAACTCATGATCACAAACACTTGAGGATTTCCAATTTGATATCTCTATATTAATTGAATTCTGATTGGAAAGATCTTTCTTAGTTGAATTACCTTTGAGTTTTGATTTTGCATCCCTATACACAGTTAATGAAAGTTTGAGAATTAAAATTCTTTCCATCTTAGATTAAGACCACTCCAATAGGTTTGGAGTTCCTCTGATGACTATGTTGCCTTTTAGTTTGTTTAATTGGAGTTCCTCTGATGACTATGTTGCCTTTTAGTTTGTTTAATTGCTTTCATCCAACATGTTTTAGTGTAGACTCAACATAGTAGAACTTTGCTGAGTTTTCTGCTTTCTTTGATCATTTTTAGTTTTAGTTTCTTTATTTCTGATTGTAAATAATTTTATTTCTAATAAGTTATTCATTTAAGGAAGAGTTTTCCTATCAGACTGTTGACTTGCTGAACATAGGCTTCTCTATTGTTTGTGCAGGTTGAAAAAATGGACTGTGTAGCTAACAACAAAATACATTCTTCCAAAGAAATTATTGTTTGGACTCACTTTTTGCTATCATGATTATTCTACTTTGTCTCTATAGATATAATATCCTCTTCTTTCCTCATCAGATTGAATCATTTGAATCTTTGGAATTAATAATCATTCATCAGATTGAATCATTTGAATCTTTGGAATTAATAATCATCTTTCATGGTAAGGAGAACTTGATACTTGGGCAAAAGATATCGGATGTAATTTTTGAGATTGAAAAGTTTGGTGTTTTCAAATGTTCAAGGGACTTATTGATGACAATAAGTCAAGAAGGTTTGAGTGTTTGTGGAATGTTTCATGTGAATGAATTGAAAATATGTTTTTGTTGTGCATTTTCATTAACCTGTGTTGTTAGGTTCCTGGGAAAATTTAATTGTTTCACTAGATGAAAGGAAAAAATTATATGTGTCAATTGGATCAGAGAATTTTGTTGCAAACTATTCACTTGATTATCAATTCTCATGACCTTGCTTGTTTTTCCTTCTAGATTGTGAATTTTACCCTGAGACTCTTTCTGTTGGGCCTTATTTCAAATGGTTGAATTATATCTCTCAAGTTTATGTCCCGAGTTTTCATTGAAAAAGTTTTTTTTGAGGATTTTCATGATTTATACCATGCTACTGGGATTACAGGCTTACCTTTCAATTTGATTCTTCTTTTAATGGCTTCCATAATTTTCTTTTGATTTTTCTTTAAGTATAGTTTATTTACTTCATTTGTTTTTATCTATATATAATTTTACTCTATTCTTTGTAAAATTTTACAATCATGGTAGTCATTTTATTTTCTTATCCCATCAGGCGTGAGTGATAAAATAATTGGAATGATTAGGATTAATAATCAAAGAGGAAAAAAATACCTTGGTGA
>CBVK0100172924.1:0-17187 GCA_900067695.1 Picea abies
ATTGGAATGATTAGGATTAATAATCAAAGAGGAAAAAAATACCTTGGTGAATGATAATCAATGCAATTTCTGAGAATGAAGGTATAAAATCTTGTTTTACCAAAACCTTATCCATGGTAGTAATTTTGTAGGGTGTGAATTCTTGTGAATTATTACTCATGAATTTATTGGTTTTTAAATTTTGAGAATTTCAAGAATTTAAACTGTTGTCACCAGAAAAAGGTTCAAATTTATTAAAATAAGGAGCTTGATTTGATATCAGTTTGCTTGATCGTTGTTCCTCATTATCTTGTCAGTTTTGATTTCTAGATTATGTACTTTGGTCTACAAGTCATTCTTGTTGGGTTACTTTGCATGTAAAGTTTATTTGATGAATGTTTGCCCTTATTTCAATTCCCGGAGTTGTATTGCAAATGCCTTTGTACATATCACTCGTACTCTATTGTTTTTCTATATTTATCCCATGCTATTATGTTCCTTGTTTATTTTTCAATTTGGTTTTATTCTACTTGGATGACTGGCATTTTCATGTCTAGGTTTCTCTTATTTTAGTTTATGTTTCTTGATTTGGTTTTAGTTTCGATTCTTGAACTTAGCATTTGCTTTCTTTCAGATTGTATGTATTGTTTTCATCTCTTATTTTAAATGTTGGTGTTCCCTGAGATGATTTGGCTCCTTTGTTTGACATAAGGATTAATATTTGAGTTTGAGTGTGGGGAAAGTCCAACTATGGTCATGCATTGAATACATTCTTACAAGTCATGGAATACATGAGCTGCTCTATATGAAAAAAACTTCATCAAGTTCTTAGTTTTGGATATTGACTAATCGTTGTGGTGGAACACATGTGCCTACTAAACATACCATAATAATCCATATGTAAAGGAAAGTGTCTATCTATTGTTTTCTTTAAGCTCCATCCATCTCATGTTAATAAGATGACTACTACTATGATGGTTCTTGGGGAGACCTGTGGGTTAAAATTAAATACATACCATCTACTTAGTAAATCAAAGCAACTCTCGTATCACCCCTGTTATCACACAGATTGTAGGTTGAGAAAATCCCAACCCAATCTACAAAGGTGAGACAACTATGGAAATACCTACCCACTATCACCTTATATAGGTACTGCCCTCGCTTTAGAGATGATGTGATCACCTCAAGGGGGGAATCTCGATGACCCTAGGGGGATTGAGACAGAGGGTGGAGAGATGAACCCCTTAGGTCAATGATGGAGAAGGATGAGAGCTTGGACATGAGTCTTGTAGAAGGACGATGTTTTCCAAATCCTTGAGCACCTACAACAAAGTCTTAAACCTGCCCGAGATAAGACGAATAATCGAGATACAAGCCTGATAATCAAGTGGAAAAGAAAGTGAATATTTTTTTCCTATATTGCAATAGTAAATAAGAATATATATCAACAAGGAAAAATGTTTTTAACTAGATAAACAACCATCCAAATTACAAAAGAATTATTGGACAATGCAACACTAAACAAACAGAAAATGTTCTAATACTTAAACATAAACTTTGATGGTAAAAGAGGGCTGTTAGATAGTGTTTTCAAAGAATTATAGTGACAAACAAGTGACTGTAGAAAATATTTTATACAGAAACAAATTTCAACCATAAAAATAAGCAAATAAACCGTCAAAAAGTTAGCCAATAAGCAATAGAATAATAGTAGTGGCTTCCAAGCAAATTTCCACTGTTTAAAAGTAAGTTAAAATAAAAGTTTAAGTGAGTTTTTCCGCAGCCCTAATGGCTGTAGAATAAATTTAAAGAAGAAGAAAGATATACTTAGTAAATCTAGACGCTCTAGTGGCTCAAGTAGGCCTAAAGCATGTAAAACTGATTTCAATTCAGACAATTGAAATATCTAAAAATTCACGCATACCAATGCAATTTTCAGATTAGTGCTTTAAATATATTGGGAAAATGGATTCTTTATTATAAGAGTTGGATCCACAATATCTCTATGGGTGTAATCCATTTTACTCCCTAGAGCATGCAAAACCAACAAAGGTAAATCTAGGAGGGTGTAACCCCTTTTACTCCTCCTAGAACATTGCAAACATTGACTTATCAACTAGCAAAGAAGATGAAGCTTGATGGAGGGTGTATGACCTTATACTCGTCCAAGAGTTCTAGACAATAATACCAATGAGACAAGAAGAAAATACTAACAAGTGCATAAATTGTTTTACCAATTCCACAAGATAGCAAGAACAAAACCCTAGCTTACCAAAAAAATTCCATCCACATGCAAGAGAATACGCCTCCAAGAGGGCAAAAATTTCATCCAAGTATGTCTTGTCTAATGAGAGAGCTATGTTAAAATGAAATGATTCAAGCCTATATTTATACAAGGCTTCTAAAATTGTCCACATTAAGTTAGGGTAAACCAAAAAACAAGGGGGCCAATCCCCTTAGTTTCACCCCTTTACAATTTTAACTTGATTTTTTCACAAAAAAGAAACCCTAAAGGTGACGTCAAGCCCTTCTAGGGTGACGTCTTAGCATAATTGGCAAGTCATTGAGCATAAGGAGGAAGTTGTCGGGCCTCCTAAGGACTTCCTTTCATGCTCTAGGGTCTTCTCCATGGTGCAAGGGATCCTCCTCGTCACAAGGTGCCAAGTGTCCATCAAATCATCATCACCACCACAATCCATAGCCCCAAATCATGGCGTCAAACCCTAGAAGTGTGGCATAAGGCCTCCAAAGGCAAGTCGTTGGGCTGGAAAGGGATAGGTGTCACTATCCAAGGTGTCCTCTCTTTCCTCCAAATACAACACCCATAATCTAGCTGGCCCCAGGGTGTGTGTCATGGAATCCAATGTGTGGGATTCCTGCCACAATCAAGGCCCAAGATTGGGTTGTTCCTCTAAATATTCCACCAAGCAAGGTCCTGCAAATACAAATGAGTGTGCCCTACAAGGGTCTCAATTCAAATGTATCATGGAAAGTAAAATCACATTTAATACAAGAGCCACCTAAACATGTGCATAAAAACTACCTCATCAAATTAAACAAGTGCTCAAAGACCCTATGCAACTTGCCAAGTTTAGGTATGGGAGGGTTGTCAAGGTAAACCCTAGCCCTAGGGTGACGTCAAGCCCTCCAAAGTGACATTTTGGCCTCCAAAGGAAAATCGTTGGGATTGCAAGGACTAGGTGAGATCCTCCAAGGTCTCTTCCTTTTCCCCAAAGGAAAAATTAATCTCTTGTGCTGCCCCAAGGTATGGGCCATGGAATCCAACCGGTGGGATTCCTGCCCCAATAAAAGCCCAAGCTGGGCTTGTTCCTCCAAAACACCCATCAAGAAGGTCCTGCAAATAAAAACAAATACACCCTCCAAGGATCTCAAGTCAAAGCATCATGGAAATTAAAATCATATTTAATATAAGATTCATCTAATCATGTACATCAAAACCTACCTCATCAAATTAAACAAGTGCTCAAAGATGATATGAAATTTGCCAAGTTTAGGTATGGGAGGGTTGACAAGGTGGCATATTGGGTGAATCATTCCTTAAGTCAAGGAGTGTTTCCTAGGCGGAAACCTCTCTAAGTCATGTGGATAATATGAAGTGGATGGGGGTAAGACTTTTGGGTATGGGGTTCATGACATACAAGGGTTCATATTGTCTCATTTATGGGTGCCTTTGTAGAGGGTGTGCTACACCTTCGTTTTCAATGCAATCTTTTTCCAAGCCCATTATTTTCCATTTATTAATTATTTTCCAGAAGAATTGAGTACTCCAAATCGGTAACATAATATTTGAAGGTGGTACCACAATGTCACTTGAATCCAAAGGTACACAAAGTGCCATGTGGGTAAAGAAAAGGGTATAAATCACTTGCGTAGATCCATCAACAGGTGGGATTTTTATATATGTGGAATTTGCTTTTGCGGGTCTTTAATTATTTTAAGAGAAATGTTTCACTGTTCTCAATACCTCTTTGGGAGAGAATCTAGAAGGTTATAATTTTTTCTTTTATCTTTTTCCAGCTACATTCCCTCTGAGCCTTCAACCCCTTCTTCCCATGAAATGAGGTACAATCCCTTCTTGGGTCAATACACCCGAAAATCCCAAAAGATAAGGAGATGAAAAGGATGAATTGTGAAAAAAGATAAGTATGATCGAGAATGGCATGATGACTCGTCAAGGAGACCTCCTAGTAGAAAACCTTTCCCCAAGGGTGACCATTTACTAGGGAAAAATTTCAACCACCAAGGTAAAACAGGGAAAATAACATAATTTCGAATCATGTGTTCTCTAATCAAAAGCAACTTTAAATTCAACATACTCAAATGCCTCAAATATTAAAGTGACACTTACCAAAATACCTAATTTGTACCTCATGGAGCAAGACCCATTGTCTTCCGGAAGCAAGATAATGTGTTGAATGCCATCGTGATGAACCGAGGATGCGTGGTGGTGAAGTGGGTCTCTCTTTATGCATATGGACACTGTCAATCATCTATCTCTCGATACTCCATGTATGAAACCTGAGGGCCTCGAAACATCATCTCCTCAGTTATCCCTAGAAATAGTGGATAACATCTAGCTCCTACTCGAGGACATGTACTCATTGTAAAGTGCTTGAGAACCTCAACATATCCTGGTTAAACATGTGCCTACACTAAAAAAACAAACCTTAAAATATAGGGTGGCTCACTCACCCTTTTCTCATATAATCAAAACTTCTAAATTGACAACTAATCTAGAAAATAAAATTTTGCATTTTTTCATATAATATGATGAAAACAAAACATGTAAATCAATAACACAAGTAGAGAAAAATGAAAATTATAAATGAAATGCAACTAAAATATCATGAGCAACCAAGATGCAAATGCAATAAAAAAAGATGACCTACCTACTTACCTGGGGACTGGGCCCTAAAGAAGTCAAGTACCTTGAACATAGGGTCAAAGAACATACCCATCTACTAGTAATGACATCTTTCTCCCGTCCATGGCTGACAAGTAGTACTCCTCTTTCTCAGAATTCTTCTTGATGATTTAAGGGCCAAGACAAAAGTTGTTATTCTTCTGATCATATTTAGGCTTGCCCTTCTTCTTATACCACATGAGTGCAAGGCTTCCTTCATTGTAGTTGATGTAAGGTATATTTTCAATGTAGGGGTAATAAGGTGGTTATGCGTTAATTGAATCTTTAATAGCCTTCTCATGTTCTTTGTCCCTTTTATCTTCTTCTTTCTTCAATATCTTGATGGACCCTGGCTCCTTCCCTTGAAACTTTTCTAACTTCTCCTTATATTCATAGGTCCTTGGAAGGAGCATATCTATGAAATCCTCCTACATAAAAGGAAGGTCTTGTGGATCATACTCAATGGTATCTGTAACCTCATCAAAATCATCCTCACTACTATAATCATGGTCATTATGATCCAATACATGTTTCCTAGACACCTCTCGTTTATAGAGAATCTCGAAAGTACCATCTCCCATAGGAACATGTGCATGAGTGAGGTCCATGCCGAGAAATCCACCAAGAGTGGCCGCCCAAATCCTTGATAAGAGCATGCCCCAAGTGTTTGGAACATCAATCATCACTATGTTCATGATAAGGCCAATGTGAGGGAAATCCTCCAAGTAGACTTCCACGTCTTCTATGAGACCATAAACATTCACCTTCTTAAAATCAATTCCATAGAAATTTCTATATGGGCGAGTTGTTTTCAAACCAAGTTGTTTCATGACCTTGAAATACATCACATTTGTCGAGGCCTCGGAGTCTAGCATGCAATTGTTCAAGAAGAGACCATTCACACCAATAGATATGTAAAAGGGAGGGTTGGTATCCCTATGTTGTCCATGGTACATGGTCTTTAAAATCACAGGGGGATCTTCTTCCTCATTTGGAACTTTCAACAACTTCAATACTTTTCTTCTTATGGAGGGGATCTTTCACATTTCTGTCACTGGGAATTTCATATTCATTTTTCTAACCATGGTCAGGACATCTATGTTAGATTGAATCTCTTCATCTGCCTGTGTTGGTTTTGGAAATAACTCTCGAACTGGAGGTGGAGGTGGTGGGATCATCCTCTTTGCTAGTTGGGGCGCAGTTTCCTTTGTGGGATGTGATGTAGATTTCTTTGTTGGCTAATATGAAGTTTGATTCTTTGAAGTTTGTGGAGGCGAGATAGGAATTTTATTCCTTCTTGCATAAGTCAAGATATCCCTCTTCCTTAATTATTTCCTTTGATCTTCAGTGAACTGATTGAGCACTCTGAGCCGACCTTCTCTGGCTCCCATTTTCTAAATTCATCAAGTTGTTCATGTGTAATGTCCATGGATTCATCATCACCATCATCTTGAAAGGAAAATATTGTATCTATGAAGTTGATAGTGTCAGGAGAGTCTTCTTCTCGTCTTTAATAGTCTTCCTCTGGATGAGATTCTTGACAAGGAGAACAACATGGTAATTCTTTCAAGTTCACCATCCCGACAAGGTTTAGTGTGTCAAGGGCCTTTGCCTCTTGTTGAGGTTTTTCCTTCCAACCCGTGGCTTCTTTCCTGATGAATGGGTACCTAGGAGAAAATTGATTTCTTTCTGGATGAGATTCTTGACAAGGAGAACAACATGGTAATTCTTTCAAGTTCACCATCCCGACAAGGTTTAGTGTGTCAAGGGCCTTTGCCTCTTGTTGAGGTTTTTCCTTCCAACCCGTGGCTTCTTTCCTGATGAATGGGTACCTAGGAGAAAATTGATTTCTTTCCAAATTTGTTAATCGACTCATAACCTGATTCTGAGTTTGGATAAACAAAGTATTCATCTGATTAAGATTTTGAGCTATGCGAGTAATTAGATCCAGTGCATTGCTTGTAGTTGTCTTTTTTGGTTGTTCTTTGGCACAGGGATACTAAAAATGATCGAACTTGGAGAAAAGAAGATTCTCCTCGATATATGCACTGTATTATTTGGTTTCTGCCAAAGTGCGGGTTTCTTATCCCTTGGGATGAAACCAAATTTCCCTGAAAAGGCATTGACATAGAGAAGACAAACAATTGCTACAGTAAAGTGCAAATCCTGGGGGATTTGGCTATACAACTTATCAAATCTGGTGTCAAATTCACTCTTTGTCTCATTCTCCTTTTTCTTTATCTAGTTGAACTGAGTCACTAGCCTTCTATTGTATTTCTTCACTGACCACCTGCTTGCAAATAACTTAGCAAAGTATTCATATGTCGTGAGGTGATTATCTAGTAAGCCATCAAACCACCTTTGGGAATATTCAGTGAGGGATGTTGCTATCAACTTCATTGCAACATCTTCATGTTCCACTCCTTCATTTTCCATGTCTTCACCAATTGCATGTAAGTGTTGTTCTGCGATGACTACATTGTTTCCAGAAAAATTTGACAACCATTTGTTGATTTCTTTAGGCATGACATTGGGATGTCCAGTGATGGAATCCATGTTCAAGGGCTTATAGAGGCCTTTTTCCCAAGAGTGATCCATTGGTGTAAGTGGGAGATTACTGTAAAAACGTTTTTTGACAATGGGGAATGAAAATGAAGCTTTCTTCGGTAAGATTTGGAAGGTTTGAATCTTCCAGGGGGGAGGGTCTTTTGGGAAGAATGATTCTGGGATGTTGGAGTCACCATATGTGCTTTATCTCATCAAAAAAGGAAAGGGAAATATTAATTTCATCAAGTGGAGTCACTAGAAAAGCTAGGGGTAAAGGCTTTGGGAGCAAAGCTTGCCAAGATGTCATTAGGGAACTTCTGGGTTTCGTCTTCCTTCTCTACCGTCTGAGTTATTGACCCAAGGTTCATGTCTTTCAGGTTTCCAACAAATCCTCTAAAACTATCGACTCTTCTGGTAAACCAGAAGGCAACGTAGCCCACAGAATGTGCCGCGTAGTCTCACCCGAGATAGCTTTAATGGGTGGCTGTAAGACTCATGTGTTTACAACCTAGGATTGAGCATGAGATATGGGATTTGTATTCTGAACCATTTATTAAAACTTGTGATTGCAACCTACTGTTATTCACGACTATGCAGTAACCTTCATATCTTATTCCCTCAATATCACAACAACATTTAAACAAACAATGTAATAACTCATTCATTCATTAAGCACACCAAATAACTACTGAAAAGATGATAAAGATATGCATGCATTCATCAAATTACACAGATGTTACCATGGTTCACCCCCTCCTGGGCTACGTCCACACAGATTTGGCTCTTGGCTCTTTTATTATGGTAGTTCTGCGTATCTAGCGCCGCGCACTTACAATTATCCTCAGATGGGTAAGATCTAAATGAGGCGAACTAGATCGCACCAGGATCCTCAGCCTATGATCTAATCCTCAACATCTACCTCTCCTTGTATCCTCTAGCTCAATAGCTTATACAAAAATGGGTCATGAAACATTACATAATGCATCAACTTCTACATATCTCCGATGGAACAATAGTCTGAACAATGCAAAAAACCCAACCCCCTATGATACCTATGTATCTTTATTTATACATTTTGGGCTCTTCAGTAGTTTACAATAAATTCCCCAAAACCCTAACCCTAGCAATGTTAGGTCTTCCTCTCATGTGCGCGTGCTGCTCCTCCTTCCAACTGTCGCTCTCCTTGTGCATGCTTTCTTGCATGCGCGCATGCTGCGTTTCCTTCCCGCTGTTGCTTTACTTTCTACACGCTTTATTTCCCCATGATCATCCTTCTTTCTACTTCGGCCTGCTGCCAACAAACACCATTTCATAACTGTGTAGGAACAATCCTAGATTTTGCTTGTTTCCTCTCTAATACCAAAATCATGATGCCAACACCAACTATATTAGAAATAAAACCCATTTAACTCAATTAGGTTTCGGTCATTTAACGTTATTGTCAATCGATAAGTGGAACCACCAGACCACTGTGCCACAGGGAAATGCTCGTCTTTGTCAACCAGAAACAAGAACCACCATCCCACTGGGGAAATATCGACCATCTGTCATTGGTCATCAACCCACCAGGCCCCAGGATACATATATAATGTGTATCATCGACCCACTGGACCACATAATACATATATATATATAATGTGCCTTTCGATGTTTAACTCCAGTCTAGTTGATGGAATTTGCTTGACAGGAATTTAAGCGAGTATGTTAGCCAACAATATGTTAACCATCCCACCAACCACCAAGGGGAATAAAACATTTATTCTTTAAAGGATTTATAGGCTAGTCCAGTTGAGCAAATCCTGTTAAAGATACATATTATGCCAAGTTTAGTCTATGATTTATCTTGTAAATCACAATTTGTCCTTTGCATAAATTGATCCTTCCCTCAATTCAGTTAATTGATCCACCCCTACACTCGATCAATTCTTCTTGGCTTTACCAAATTACTTAATGTTTCATCAGATATCTATTCCTTCCTTTGAAAATGTAGTTCCAATTAGTGATGATTAATGTGTATCATCGGCCCATTGGACCCCATAATACATATATATAATGAACTTTTCGATGTTTAACTTCAATCCAGTTGATGGAATTTAATTGATAGGAATTTAAGAAAGTATGCTAGCCAACAATATGTTAACCATCCCACCAACCACCGGGGGGAATAAAACACTTATTCTTTAAAGGATTTATAGGCCAATCCAATTGAGTAGATCATGTTAAAGATACAAATTCTACCAAGTTTAGTCTATGATTTATCTTGTAAATCACAATTTGTCCTTTGCATAAATTGATCCTTCTCTTAATTCAATTAATTAATCCACCCCTACACTCGATCAATTCTTCTTGGCTTTACCAAATTACTTAATGTTTCATCAAATATCTATTCCTTCCTTTGAAAATATAATTCCAATTAGTAATGATTAAAAAGAACTTTGTCAAAACTAAAACTGTTAAAGTACTTGTTTGTTTGTTTTTTGACTTTGTTTGTTTTCAAGTCAAAAAGCTATGATGCACCACTTTTCCTTTTTGAAATAAAAGTGTTTTTATTGTAATCAACATATTGCTTTGTTTTCAACTTTAAAGGACTCGTATCTTTATTTTTCAATTCACAAAATATTTTAAAAATGAAAAAGTGCAAATGTAATAAATACAAAATACTTGGAATATTTATTTAATAGTTTAGGAACAAATATTTTGCTTTTTTGACATCCTCAACATTATTAAAATTTCAAAAAAATTAGTATATTCTCAATTATGAACATTAATATATCAATCAATTTAAGATTTTAATTCAAAATTATAAAACAATTTTTTTCATTATAACACTATTATTATTAAAATTTCAAAAAAATTAGTATATTCTCAATTATGAACATTAATATATCAATCAATTTAAGATTTTAATTCAAAATTATAAAACAATTTTTTTCATTATAACACTATTCACTTAAAATAAACGAATTCTACATAGACTTATTTAATATAATTTCAAAAACTAAATTATTAAAATTTCAAAAAAATTAGTATATTCTCAATTATGAACATTAATATATCAATCAATTTAAGATTTTAATTCAAAATTATAAAACAATTTTTTTCATTATAACACTATTTACTTAAAACATAGACTTATTTAATATAACTTAAAAACTAAAATTGAAAAAACAATTTTTGGATTTTGAACTTGATAAATAAAGATAAATAAATAAAGATAAGTTTGAACAATTTATATTTCTTTTGATTGCTCCACTGTCCATGACCATCCATAGTATTGATAGAGTCATCTCAGCAACACAGAACTTCGTATACTAAAAGCAAGTGCCCATAGCATCAACATATATGTTTGCATTTCCCATTTCATAAAATTGCCCCCTTTTTTGTTTTCTTCTTCTTCTGTTTTTTTAAATGTATGTTGAGTTTCAACATAATAAGAAAAAACGGGTATCTCATGCTAGAATTTGTTTCGAATGGTTACCTGACTATAATAGAAGAATATACTCAAGAAATAGTATTCTTATGATTATTTGCTTTATTTTCTTCAAAAGATACATTTCAAATACTTTGAATAATATGAAATCTGAAATATTTTTCGTTTTCCTTAATTCATTCTTAAAAAGTAAAAATCAATATTTAAATTTTTTTACTTTGAATAAAATATTTCGAATGGTTACCTGACTATAATAGAAGAATATACTCAAGAAATAGTATTCTTATGATTATTTGCTTTATTTTCTTCAAAAGATATATTTCAAATACTTTGAATAATATGAAATCTGAAATATTTTTAGTTTTCCTTAATTCATTCTTAAAAAGTAAAAATCAATATTTTTTTTTTTTTACTTTGAATAAAATTGTAAATTATTGATTTTGAGTGAAGTAAATTATTGCTAAGAACAATATAAATCATTTAAAAAAAAATGTAATAATTTGATTATTTAAAATAAAGTTCTTAATTTATATATTTACATATATATAAAAAGTTTTCAATCACCAAAAGATTAAATCCGCAAACATGTCCAATAAGTTTGTGCTAATTTAAAGTCTCTTTTGAAATAGTTGTTCCAATACTAAGAAATAAGAATGAAATAGTTGTTCCAATACTAAGAAATAAAAATCTGAAGAAAGATAGCACATGTATCATGTAAATGGTATTTTATAGTAGCATAACATTATTAGTACATTAGAGAATTAAAATATGTCTTGTATCAAAACAATACAACTTCCAAATGAAAAATGAAAAATAAATTGATTTTCAAGTTTATAAATCCCGAGCCTTTCTTATGTAGGGAAGATTATATACAAAGTTGCAGCTCCTTTACTTTGGCAAGGGGCTAGTAAAAAATGAGAACTTTCCCAAATCTTGAAAATGACCAACATTTTTTTATATACTAGAACTGGTCCATTCTGAACATAAAGTTTTTTTTTATACTAGAATTGGTCCATTATGAACATAAAGTCAAATATCGCATATGTTTTTGGTCACTCAGAAACAACAAAGATTCCTAAAAAAATTCATCTACAAAAGATTTCCTTAAATAAGACATGTTCTGGATGAAAATGCAGTATACCATGGTTTGACTCATCATAATAAAGTGCTAGGTCCATCAAAGTTTTCATTTGTGGCCATGTCATGGACAAGTAAAAGGTACAATTTTGTAGAAGTTGATGCAAACTAGACTTAGGAAGCACCATTTCTGGTCATGTCACAGAGAAACAAAAGATACAATTTTGTCGAAGTTGATGCAAATTGGACTTAAGAAACACTATTTCTAGTCATGTAACAGATAAGTAGAGATACAATCATGTAGAAGTTGATGCAAACTGGACTTAGGAGGCACCATTTCTTCACTTTTAAGAACAATAGTAGAACCTGCAAAATGAATAATAAGTTACAACTATTTCTTGTCATTGATAAATAACTAAAGTTAATAATTCAAATTTTCTTGATTATAAATGAACTTGTTTGCTTTACCTTTTTCTTTTCAACCTACATTTAGTATTATATTGTCTTCATTTAGTGTAAATTTACTTTGTACTTGAAAGTCATGTAGCATATAAATAGTGCTTGGATTTTTTTTAATATATACTTCATATAACATTTGTGTCATCAGGGAACATGTCCTACAATATAGGATTTCTAATGATTCATTGTACAATGGTTTTGTTCATGGTTTTGATAATGGAATTTTGACAATGGTTATAACTAAAGAAGCATTCATTATTGCATTTTGTACAATCAATCATTCCATGTTTTATCAATACAGTTGCATTGATAGGTTTTAAAGAGGTTGAGTATATATTTTCTATTGTCAATTAACCTTTAACCTATTCATATAACACAATACTTAATATATAGGAATGCATAACAAACTAAAGTAGGTTTATAAATAATTATATATCTATATATATATATATATATATATATATATATACTCACAACATTTGTTGATGTAATTATTATTTTTAGATCTTGTACAACTTTTGTTCTCAAGTCCGTTATAAATGTGGATTGTGTTGTGAGGAGTGTATTCTCTTTCATATCTCTTGTTTTTGTTATGTTCTTGAACAACATTGTAGGAAATTTCCCTTGTTGTAATTGTTGTTCCATTGAAATGAAGAAATGTTTAAATGTTTAAAATGTTTTACATAAAATATTATCATAGTTATCTAATCTAATAGAAAACATATCAACATTTAAAAGTAAAAAGATTGATTGTCAAAAACCATATTGTTTCTACGTTATCATATGAATTGTCATATTTTGTGTGTAGAATGTATTGCACACCAACCCATCTAGAAAATGTAACAACATTCACAATTGTTCCAATTGGGTAGACATATGTTGTTTTTGCAATTTGGTTAAGTAATATGCACTATGTATATTGAGATCAAATAATTCAAAAATGTCATATGGTTCATGACTATCAAGCTTTCAAAAATAGGTGGTTAAATAATATGTATCTTGAGATCAAATAATTGGAAAACATCATAGGGCTTATCATTATCAAAGCATACGTACAATTACTTATTTTCAATGATAAATTGTTAAAAATGTTAGATATGTGCACTTCCAAATAATTGGATGAAGGGTTGTTCAATATTATTGATAGATAGGGAATAGAAGTGCATAGAAAATGCAAAGGGGAAGTATTCTTAGTTGTCTCAACTAGGATATGGTTGTTAATTCCTTATAGAAGAACAAATAAAACTTGAAAGTCTCAATAGCTCTAAATTATTTCTACACATAGTACAATGAACATAGTGCATAGAAGTATTGAAAAGCAAAGTACAATAAACATATGAAATAGAAACATTAACACAGGATATTGTAAACATATTGTTGAGCACACACTTATACTAGGGGGGGAGGGGGAGCGGGGTGAATCAATATAAGACAATTTTTTTCTTTTTCAAACATTCATCAACCACAAGAAAACAATCACATATGAGATATATTAACTCCAGAACATGGAACACAAGATTTACGTGGAAACCGTTTCGGGAGAAAACAAAAAAACTTCTCTTCATAATTCTTTGTAAACACCAACCTAATGTTACAAATATTTGTAGGCACCAACCTACTGGAGACACAAATCTCCACTGGTACAAATCGTGGTAGTCACCAACCTACTCTTACATATCTTCATAAACACCAATCTAATAGAAACACCAATCCCCACCACTAAGCACAAATTTAGCAAGAGACATCGATCTCTTTGTTTGAGAAGCCCCGACTTACTTTTACAGATCTTCGTAGACACCAATCTACTATAGAAACCAATACCCATTGCTAAGCACCAACTTAGTAAAAGACATCAATCTCTTTGTGTGAGTTGCACCAACCTTCACCGAGTCTTCTTGATACTTATTCCTTCACCGGGTATGCTCGCTACTTCTGCCTTCACTAGTTCTCCTCACTGATTTTGTCTTCCCCAGGTCTGATCACTACTTCTTCCCTTACCAGGTCTAGTGAAATTTTGAATTTCCAAATGGTAACTTTCCCAAAGCTTGTTGTTTTGGGCCTCTTCCCAATAATTAACGTGTACAACATGCCACGTATCCAATTTTGCAAATATGATTATGAAATTTTTACTTGAGGTACTTCTATATGTCTCCTCTATTCTCTAAAATTTTCACAGTCTAAAGAGTCCCAAAAAAGAATTTACAGTGAAAATACGAAACTGACCTGTTTGAAAATGATTTCAGGAGCATTCAGGAACCCTAACTTCCACAGAGCATATATAAAAAAGTACAATGAAAAAACATATGAAATGTTTACCTGAGGTAATTTTTTATGTCTCCTATATTCTCTAAAATTCCCACGGTTTAAAGAGTCCCATAAAACAAGTTATAGTGAAAATTTCAAACTGATCTGTTTGAAACTGATTTTAGGAGCATTCAAGAACCCTAAGTTCCACAAGGAGTATCTATGAAAATGTAGCGAACCAACATCTAAATTGTTTACCACATGTACACAAAGATTTCTCCTCCATCTCTAAAAATATTGAAGGTATGAAACATCCTAGAAAATAAGTTATAGTGAAAGTGCCAAGATGACATGTTTGAAATTGTTTTCAGGAGCATTTAGGAACCCTAACTTCCATAGGGAATATATGTGAAAGTATAGGGTACAAACATCTAACATTTTTACCACATGTACCTAGATATATCTCCTTTATCTCTACAAAATTTTAAGTTCTAAAACATCCCAAAAAATAAATTATAACAAAAGTTCCAAGCTAGCCTATTTGAAACCGATTTCAGGAGCATTCATGAACCCTAACTTCCACATGGCATATCTATGAAAGTATAGTGAACCAACATTTCAGAATTTTTACCACATGTACCCAAAGAGATATCCTCCATCTCTTCAAAATTTGAAGGTATGAAACATCCTAGAAAACAAGTTATCATGAAAATGCCAAAATGACCTGAAACAAATTTTGCAACTCTTCCCTTTTTGAATGATATTCAATCTTTGCTCATCCATTTTTCACACACACACTTTATCTCAATACTTCCTCTTTTTATAATTTTTCATAACCTTCATGAAGCGACATATCCATTAATTAAATAATTAACTGCCTTTTTAAATTTTACTTTTCTAAATACCATGGGAAAATACCCAAACCCATGGGTTTGAAACCACTATTTCACTTTTTACTTTTTCACATGCACCCCTTTTTTAATATACTTTAATCCTATATATAAATCAATCTTGGAACTGATGTGTGTATTATAATGGCATAATATGACATTAATAACAACATTGATCATTTGACATCAATGACAATAATTCCAACAATCTCCCCCTGTGTCAAGAATGAAAATCTTGCAACGAAACACATAGTCCACCAAGCATAGTTAGAATTTCCCCCTGTATAAAACTCTTCCCCTTCGACATCAATGGTCCTTCTCCCCCTTCCGGTAGGGAAGGTACCTCCTATCCTATCTTACTACCTGCCCTTCAAATACCACCTGCTACAGAACCCCTCTTACGACAAATGAGACTACTATGGAGATGCACCTCCCTATGCACAATGGCAGGTAAAATGGATGCTCTCTTTGAGCTTGTGTTTTTCCTATCATCTAGATTGTTGGCCCAATCCTCATATGTATATGTTGGTAGAGTAAAATATTCACCTCTTGAGTACCACAAGTCAAATTCCAAGGTGCCCTTTATATATTTGAATATTATTTTCATTGTTGGCACATGAGTTTCTTTTAATGTAGCGTGAAACCGTGCAACCAATCCTATTTATTACACAATGTATGACCTTGATGTTGTCACATATAGTATTCTACCAATCATTAACCTGTACAATGTTTGATTTTCTTCTAGAGATTTATCATCTTTGCTCAATTTACAACTTGTGACCATGGGTGTGTTGCGTAGTGCACAATATTCCATTCTAAACTTCTTCAACATTTCCTTGATATACTTGGTTTTTGAAATGAATATTCCTTTGTATCTTGACATTGTATTCCTTCTTTGTCTTCTTCTTCTTTGCAACTCGTTTCTTTTGGATGTTCCTTTTTAATTCTTCTTTTTCTTTCTCTTCCTCTTTTCTCCTTTCGTTTCATTTCTTTTTTATTTTTTCTTATTATTTCTCCTTCTCCCGCTCTTCTTGTTCCTTCTTCTTTTTCCGAACTTTTGTGGTTTCTTTCTTTCTTTTGGAAAGGGTATCTTCTTCATTGCTTTGTCTAGAAGTTTCTACTATGCCACTTCTACAAAAAAGTGTTATGTGCCCATAGTTGTCGCACTTATAACATACAACATTGTAATTAAATAATGGAGAAAATGAATTATAATTTCTATTTGAGAACCCATAAGTACTTTTTTTTGGTTCCATACATGATCATTTCTTACATATTTTCTACAATCTATTGCTTTATGACCAAAGTGATTGCAAGAAAAATAATAACCAAGGACAGAGTTTTGGTACCGAGTTGTGTGAGGCCATCTTAGCGGGAAAGATCTTCTAAATCTATCCTTGTTGTATTTGGGAGGAATGTTAGTTTTTTATGGAACGTCATTTTCTCTCTTCCCGTTGTCTTTGTCATTGATGGAGATTTTGAGTACATTAGCATAGATTTTAGATTTTCCTTCATTTACTTTCTTCAATGGCTCAATAGCTTTTAAATCTTCTTTGGTGGTCATCTTATCATATCCAATACTAGTTTTAATGAGTGGTGACCTTTGGAATTTGATGATATCATCTAATATTTCAGTG